>PVKA01003199.1:80969-113473 GCA_004027165.1 Ctenomys sociabilis
TAAAAAAAAAAAAAAAAAAAAAAAAAAAAAAAAAAAAAAAAAAAAAAAAAAAAAAAAAAAAGTCACAGACTGTCTTGCTCCAATGCTGTATATGGTTAGATTTCTGAACTGCTATATAAAAATAAGTAATTGTTTATTCCTAGTTAAAATTTTTTTTTAATTTTTTTCTTCGTAGGGACTTAAAAGTTAACATACCAATACTTGATGGAAAATACCTGTTCCATGTTACGCCTAAGATGTTTGATATTCAAACAGATAGTGAGGTTAAGCTCAACTGCCTATGTTGTAGGGTAATAACAATCTTCTCTTTTGCAGGGTTAACAATCTAAGTTTGTAGACCAAAAATTAGAGAAAAAGAAGGCTGCAAGGACAGCCAACATTTTGGCCCTAGCCTTTCAAGGTCAGTGAAGACTTGGGACATAGGAGCACCTGTACTGTAACATCATATAACTCAGTTGTGTCCAAAATTTTCTGATCAAGGAGATTATGGGGCCACAGAATAAAGGGATCAATGATGTAGAGTATACCTAAGGAGAGTCACATGGAGAGAAAACATTCTCTCAGGCTTTCACAGAGAGCAAAATGGTCAAACAATAGGGTTGACTCATTCACATGGCTGACACTGACAAAGGATCTACAAACTGTGGTACAGAGTTCCAGGGTAAATCCTGAGGGGATTTGACTGACCTTATCAGATACAAAAGCTACATTTCTTGTTAAATAGGTCTTGCTTTATCTTGGTCTTAACCATCCAGCAGAAAAGTAAAGCCATATTAATACACTGTTCAAGTCAAAAACTTCTGACATTGTTAGACATATGGAAAACCCACTACTATTATGGACTACTGGACTATATTGGAATATTTTGCTGAATTCATGCACTTATAATAATTAAATGACAATGGAATACCCTTCTCTGACAGAACGAAACAAAAAAAGGGATACAAATGAACAATCACCTTGTATCTGTATATTCAAAATAGGAAAAATATACAGTTACATTCTCTTAATTCAGTGAATAGAGAGGTTTGTTCTAATAGTATTTGTGGACAGGATATCATGTCTGCATCTTGTACAATGAATAACCACTAAGACAACAATATGCAATTATTAATTATTGAAACTGTCCTACTAATTGGTTTTGAAACTGTCTCACTGCCATGTATTTCTCAATAAAATTATTTTTTAAAAAGTGGAAGAATGATGAAATAAGTGTACTTCAAGTGAGAAGTGATATGAAGAGGATGACTATCTTTTTACTGTAACAAATTTTAAAATTAAACTTTTATTGTATAAAAAGAAAAAAAGAAAGCAGGCCAAAAGGAATAGCAGTGAATACCCATATCAGGAAAACAGCAAGGATAAATAAACAACTCGATGGTGAACTTCAAACTTCTAGAAAAAGAGCAGACCTTCCTTCATACAAGGAAGAAAGTTATAAAGATCAGGCAAAAATGAATCCATTGGAGACTAAAAAGAATAAAGAATCAATGAATCAAAGTTATTTGAAGGATTAAATAAAATCAGCAGACCCATAGCCAACCTTATCAAAAAAAAAAAAAAAAAGCGACTCAAATCTATACAATTACAGATGAATAGGGTGAAATTAGAACAAACCTTGAAGAAATCCAAATCCTACTTTGGAAACATGTATTCTAAGAAGATAAAAAATACAGAAGAATGGAAAGATTCCTGGATACATATTAATTACCAAAGCCGGATCAAAAAAGATAAAAATCCTAAATAAACCAGTATCAATCGATGAAACTGAAGATGTAATTGAAAACCTACAAGAAATTTAGAGAAGACCTACTACTACTACTTCTTAAACTTTTAAAGAAATCAAAAAGGAAGCAATACTCCCGAATTTATTCCTGGAAGCAAGTATTACCCTGATACCAAAACCAGACACGGACCCAACTAAGAAAGACAACTACAGGCCAGTCTTCCTGAACATAGACGCAAAAATCCTTAATAAGATACTGGCAAATAGAATGCAGCAGATCACCAAGAACATTATACCCCATGACAAGTGGGATTAATTCCAGGGAATTGGGGCTGGTTCAATATAAATAAATCAATAAATGTAATACACTATATTAACAGAAACAAGGACAAAAATAATATCATTCTAGATGTAGAAAAGATTTTGATCAAGTCCATTACTCATTCATGATAAAAAAAAATAAAGAAAATTAGAATAGATGGTCTTTATCTCAATCTAGTAAAAGCCATCTATGACAAACCAACAGCCAACAGACAAAAACTGAAAGCTTTCTCTCTAAAATCAGTAACAAGGATATCCAGTGTTTCCATTCTTATTCACCATAGTCCTGGAAACTTTAGCCAGAGAAATGAGACAGAAAGAAAAAGAATAATAGTAGAAAAAGAATTTAATCATCATTATTTGCAGGTGACATGAAAGCAGGAGATCCCAAAAACTCCATTAAAAAACTAAATTTAATAGGCAAATTCAGTAGTATAGCTGGATACAAAGCACACAAAAATCAATAGCTTTTTTATACATTAATAACAAACTCACTGAGAGACAAATTAGGGGCATGTGAGTGAGACCGCCTGGGGCTGCCCGATCCTGAAGCGACTCAGAGCGCAGGCCGAGCTTGTGAGACTGCCCAGGCTGCTGGATCATCATCCAACCCAGAATGCGGGCCTGACATGGAACCCTTCAGCAGAACTCCCTGCAAAGAGGCTACAGGCAAGACCCACCCAGCTGATTCAGGAGCAGAACATCTTGCCAGAGCGACACAAAGGCTTTACCTGCAAGGCTGCAGCAGGAAGAAGTGGGGCACAGCAGGCAGACCCAAGCCACACCCACCTGGAGGAGTCTGAACTTCGTAGATCTGGACCTGGTGCTAAGGTAATAACGCTATCTAAGCTCTACACCAAAGGTAAAAAATCAGTGGTACACAAAATGACAAAGAGAAGGAACAAAAAAGCAGTTTCAGGCCCCGAGTCCACCCAGTACAAATGCAGAAGACACCAGCATAGAGGCCATTGGAAATCACACACCTGAAATCTCTGAAATAATAGCATTGGAAGTAAAGAAACAACTGCAGAAAGGTATAGAAGAGATGATATCAGAAATAATTTCTCAGAAGAATACAATGATAAAAAATAGAGCAGAATATAGAAATGATGGAAGCAATATAGGAAAGAAATAGAATGTCTGAAACAGATTTAAAGTGATATACAGTGATATACAATCACAAGCTGGCATGCAAATCTGTTTCAGTGAAACTGAAAATAGACTCTCGGACCTTAAAGACACCACTGCAGCCAGTGAAAACGTAAGCAAAATCTCTTAAAAACAACTAGTATACAGGAAAAAATAATTCAACACCTGCAAGATGATGCAAAGATAAACAATGTGAGACTAACAGGCATCAATGAGAAGGAAGGAGTCAATACAAATGATATATAAAAAGAATATGGGCAGAAGTAATAGCAGAAAACTTTCCAAATAAGGGGGCAACAATCTGACATTCAGGCAACTGAGGCATACAGAACTCCAAATAACATCAACCTAATTAAAACCACTCCCAGACATAATAATCAAGATCCCAGAAATTCAGCACAGGAACAATATACTAAAAGCCACTAAAGAAAAGAAACAGATCACATTTAAAGGAAAACCCATCAGAATAATGGCAGATTTCTCTTTACAAATCATCAAGGCAAGAAGTGCATGGAGCAAAGTACTTCAAGTCTTGCAAGAAAACAAATTCTAACCCAGACTAATGTATCCTGCAAAACTCTCTTTCAAGTATAATGGAGAAGTAAAATACTTCCATGACAAAGAACAACTAAAGAATTTCATGATGACAAAGCCAAGCCTACACAGACTACTGAATGATGTTCTAGAGAAGGAACAAAATGATCACAGCCCCATGATTGAGAATGGAAAGAACCCACCAAATAGGGCAAACAGTTAAACACAGGAGAATAAGAGGTATACAATAGTAGTCTTTCAGTTTTTCTTTTCTGTACAGCAGGAAAATATTTCCATCAGCACAATCCACAAATGGACTTCTCTTGCACCCTATAGGTCAAGATTACATATGGGTCTACAGCGTGGATTTTTTTTTTTTTTTTCTGTCTTTTTGAGACAGGGATTACAGGCATGCACTACCATGCCTGGCTCATAGCTAGTATTTTTTAAGTCTTGCTTTAATCATATTTTTCTTTACAGTAAGTTTTGGACTTTCTGTGTATTTTAGTATGATTTTATTTGTACAAAAGGTTCATTTTTCTTGGAAATGTGGTATTATAAGTTGAACTAAATTCAAAAGTTTTAAGTCTTTATTTATTGCCTACTCCTTTCTAGTTTGAGAATTCTAATTGTATGAATATAAGTTTCTTGGTTTTGACACAGTGAACTATTATGACTGATCTGTAAATTCTTTCATTTTTATTTTGGACAATTTTTATTGTTATATTCATTTATGTTTGTAAATAATTTATTTCCATTTGCAATCTATTAAAAAAAGTTTTTAAAAAGAGACAAATTAGGGAAACAACACCTTTCATAATAGCATCCAAAAAAAGAGAGAGAAATACTTAGGAATCAATCTAGCAAAGGATGCAAAATACCTTTATCATGAAAACTACAGTACTCTGAAAAAGGACATTGAAGCAGATATTAGAAAATGCAAAGATATCCCTTGTTCTTGGGTAGGAAATACCGATATAGTGAAAATGGCCATACTTCCAGAACTGTGATACAGATTTAATGCCATTCCAATCAGAATTCTAATAGCATGTCTCACAGAATTAGGGAAAGCAATCCTGAAATTCATTTGGAACCAGAAGAGATCTAGAATAGCAAAGACAATTCTAAACAAGGGCAAGGCAAAGAGCATCTTAAGAACTATGCTATAAAGTTCCCGTGATAAAAACATCATAGTACTGCAGAAATAAACAAACACATAGATCAGTGGAGCAGATGAGAAGATGTAGAAACAGCTCAAGACATACTCAGCCACCTTATTTTTGATAAAGGGGGCCAAACACATTAATTGGAAAAAAAGCCTGTTTTATAAATAATGCTGGAAAAACTGGATCTGTGCATGCCTATGATTAAAATTGGACACATATCTTTAATTATCCACTAAATTAAATTTGAAATGGATTACAGATCTTAGTACTAAACAGAAACATTAAATCTGCTGAAAGAACGGCTAAAACTTGTGCAGATGTTGATATAGAATAAAACCTTGATTGCACAGGGTCTATCACAAAGAGTCACCTCATCTTATCTTATTAAAAAACATTATATAACAAAAGAAATCACCAACACAGCAGAGAAAACCCATAAGGTGGGAAAAAATATTTGCCAGTTGTTCCTTAGACAAAGGATTATTATTGAGAACATATAAATAACTCAAAAACATCAGACCTCCCAAATTTAAAGACCCAATCCAAAAATGGGCATTCTAGAGCCAGGCGTGGTGGCAGAGGCCTGTAACCCCAGCACTCGGGAGGCTGAGGCAGGAGGATTGTTGTGAGTTTGAGACCAGCCTGAGCTACAAAGTGAGCTTAAGGCCAGCCTGAGCTGCATAATGAGACCCTGCCTCAAAAAGACCAAAAAAAAAAAAAAAAAAAAAAAGGGTATTCGGAGATGAATACACACTTTTATAAATAGTAAATGAATATCTGAAAAAAAATGTTCACTGGTCAAGAGATGCAATTAAAACAACACTGAGATCCTATATCACCCTGAATAGCTATTATCAAGAATGGCTATTATCAATAAATCAACCAAAACAAATGTTGGAGTTGTGGGGGGAAAGGAATGTTCCTCTGCTGTTGGTGGAGTGTAGACTGATGCAATACTCTGAAAATTAGTGTGGAGATTCCTCAAAAAATAAGATTGGAGTCCCATTTGATCCAGCTATTTCCCTCCTGGGTAGCTTCCCAGAAGCATTAAAAACATCATACCACAGTGATATATATGCACCCATATTTATAACAAAACAATATGTAATAGCTAGATCTTGGATATATAGAGATGTATCTGTCTATCTGCCTGACAGTTAATATAGTAATACCACTAATTTCTCTTAGTTCATTCAAAAGGTTTGTGCTAATATTGTTTGGACAATTAAATGCTGATATTTTGTCGTCTAAGTAATTAATTTAGTCTGAGTAAAGGTAATAGACATGAGAAAAATGCTCAACCTCTCTGGCCATTGGAGAAATGCAACTTAAAACAGAGATTCTATCTTACCCCAGAAAGAATGGCTAGCATCAAAAAAACCAGTAATAAATGTTGGTGGTTGCAAGAAAAAAGGAAACCTACACTGCTAGAAGGAATGTAAACAAGAACTACTATGGAAATCGGTACAGATTACTCAAAAACTAAAATTACAAATTCCATTCGACCCAGTTATTTCCCTTCTAGGTATCTTCCCCCAAGAAGCTGAAGACGTATTTCAGTGATTCTGCATATCTTGGAAGTAGCCTATAGTTCATCAACAGAGGAATACAACAATGGATACTATTCTGCCATAAAGGATAAATTTTGGTCATTTATAGGAAAATAGATGCATCCTGAGACCATAATGTCAAGTGAAATAAACTAAATACAAATTTTATTTTTAATGCACTTGGCTGTTGCAGGGTCTCCCTACACAACTCAGTCTCATAGTGATCTAGCTGTTTACAGCCTCCCCAGCACTGGAATTGCAGGTGTGTGCCACCATGCCCAAGCTCTGTGGCTGGCTCAGCCTGTCCTAGGAGTGGGGCAGGATTGAACTGCGGTCCCCATGTTTGCCTAAGCAGGTGTATGCTGAATTATCTCAGTGGCCCCACAGTTTTAAATAATGCATGGTTGCTCTTATATTAGAAACCCAAAACATAAATAAAAAGCAAAATAAAATATAGAGGATAGGAAGAAGGGAGATAGATCTTTTGCAAATCCGAAGTAAACCAAGAAAGATGGATTGAGGAAAGAGGACAGAGAAAGGGGACAAAGCAAGAGCTGCGATATGGTATATACATACATACCAAGTCCCCTCAAGGAACATGATCCTTATGTAATACCCATAGGGATTAATAAAAAATAAAAATTGAAAGAAAAAAAAAACTACGTTGAGGAGGTAAAAATAAAATAGCTAAGCAGCTACACAGTGCTATGAGGTAAAACAGATTACCAAAGGTTAACTTCTGGTAAAGGAGAATTCAAAACAAAACATGCCTCAAAGCACTAGCTATATGACCCCAAATATACTTGTTTTTATTACATGTACTTAAAACAAGCCGACATTATACAATATTAAAAGACTTTTTCTCAACACACCAAAATTTCTGTCTTCAGGTATTAAGTCTTTTTTTTTTTTTTTTTTTTTTTTGGAAGAACAAGGGATTGAACTCAAGCCCTTGCACTTGCCAGGCAAGCACTTTAGTGATGGCTCACTTGGTGAGCCACCTCCCCAACCTTCGTCAGGTATTATTCTTAAAAATAGTTACCTTGAAAGAGCACAAGCTTAGTTTAATGATGTTCATAGACTGTTTAGGTCTCCTACAAAATGAACTAGTGAGCCAAACAAAGCATGTGTTAGTTTTGTGCTCCTTACATCTAACCCAAAATAATAGCCCCTTATCTTCCACCATATTCATCAGTCTTGATCTAATGAGTTTTGTCTTCTGCCAAAAATCAAATTTATCTTCACAAGATGAAGCTACTTCCATTTCATCATGCTTCTATTAAAAAAAGAAAAAGACTCCAATACTGGATATAACCAAAGCAGCTGTTTAATCATATTGTAAAAACAGTAACATTTCCTGTTTTGGGGATTTTCAAATTTCATTTTTTATTTACTTATTTGGCAGTGCTGGGGACTGGACCTAGGTCCTCTGCACTGAGCTATAGCCCAGGCCTTTGTAATTTTTTATTTTGAGAAACAACTCTAATCAGAAGACACTGCCAAGCCCTAACTGGTCCCACTGCACCCAAAGGCCTCTCTTTGGGACACAGCCAGCCTCAGTCCCTCAGAGCAGTGAAGTCAGCTGGAGACCAGAAAACCTTATAGGGCTGTGGCAATCATGTGATCCTGTGGAAAAAAATAGGTAGAAAATATGTGTGGCCTCTATTTTCTTCCTTTTGGAAGCCCACACTTTTTTACTCTTGAATAAACTGGGCAATTCCGTGTTAAATATACTGTCTGTAAAATTTTAAATTGCTTCAGTTGAACAGCCATCTTTCCTTTCATCTCTTAAAATAATTTCAAAGCTATACCCAAAATTCAAGAAGAAAAATTACAATAAGAGTTTTAGTTTTCTATTTAATATTTCTGAGAACATAAAAATCACTTTTCAGAACTCCAGCAAATAGTATCTTGAAGCCCCAATTTAGGAGGAAGCAAGTATATTTTGCCAGGATTGAACCTAGGGTCTTCATTGTATCCCATCTGCCTATTACTCCCTTTTATTTTTCTTTATTCTTTTTACTTTGAGACAGGATCTTGCTACATTGCCCAATCTAGGCTTGAACTCAAGATCCTCTGACCTCAACCTGCTAGAGTGCTGGAATTAAAAGTGCATCCTACCACACTAGGCTTGGAGGAAGCTGGATGGATGAGACCATCAGAGCACTATATGTACTTTTTCAAAGTGGCCACCAGATTTTAGCCTTAGTGATTCTTCAAATCAAGCAGAAGTGTATCACAGTGGAATTAATTTGATATGGAAGGCTGAGGCAATTTGTTTTACTCAACAGCAAGAGTCCTTGGTATGAAAATGTACTTTTGTACTCCTGCTGAAATAATAAATTACCCTAATTTATCAACTGAAAATCCAGAGCTGTGCTTTTGCACATACACTGCCCTTCCTGTCCAGAACACGGCTTACCTGTGCCTACTTCTCTGTCTGGCCTGGAAAAGCGCTTCCTTACAGCAGTTTTCCTGGCACTAGTAATTAGCACAGTACTATTCGGTGAGTGCAGTAAGTGAGGTTTTTTTCAACTTTTCAGTTTTGCAATTTACTAGGGCACTATCCTAGTCTTCTCTCACAAACAGATGATTTTTGTTTTTGTACTAGGGATTAAACACAGGGCCTTCAGAGCTATAGTTCCAGACCCCCTCTTTCCCTCCTTTTCTTTCCTATCTTCCCTTTGTTTCCTTTTTATTTTGGCAGAATAATTGCTATCTCAGCACATCCTGGGGGCAGGGCCAGCACCCTGGGAATTGAACCCCCTCTCTGCTTCTGCCTAAACAGGTACTTTTAATCTGCTGAGCTATGTGGCAGGCCCTTCCCTTTTATTCTTTTGAGACAATTTTGCTAAGTTACCAAGTAGCCCAGGTTGGGCTCAAACTTGTGATCCTCCTTCCTCATCCTCCTTTCTGATGATTCACAGTGAGCTCTAAGATCATTGCAAATTATATAGGGGTAAACAAATGACCATGCTGAGTTCTAAAAATATATACTCGTATTACTAGGACTGAAAAGTGCTACAGAGTCAGCCAAATAGCACAGCAGAATAAAGTGCCTGCAAGCAGGCACAAGGGCTGAGGGTTCGATCCCCAGGCCTGCCGTACCGGCCCTGCACCAGGGCACACCCCTGTACCAGGGCTGGGTACAGTGGCACGTGCCTATAATCCTAGCTCTTGGGAGGCTGAAAACAGGAGAATCACTAAAAGTCCAATCTAGTAGTAAGACCCTGAGCATCCTGGAGACTTGTCCCTAAAAAATACAAAAAAGGAGTTGGGGAGATGGCTCAGTAGAATAAGTGCTTTCCTGGCAAGCGCAAGAGTCTGAGTTCAATCCCTGGTTCCACCAAAAAACCTTTTAGTCTAATGGAATAAAAATGAGTTCCAAAATAATGCAAAGAAACTTGTTCTTGCCTTTTTTCCTTTAAAACTTCTGGTTTTCACCTCTGTGTGAAAAGAGAACACTTACAGCTTTAATTTAAGGGTTTTCACTTTAGTTTTGTTATTTTATTTTGACATTCATGTTTTAGTATTTCAACTGAAAAATGATGGTACTGGGGACTGAATCCAGGACCTTCACTGGGAGCTCTATGCCCACCTTGAGATAGGATCTCCCTGAATTGCCAGGCTGAGCTCAACCTTGAGATCTTCCTGCCTCAGCCACCCAGGTGCTGGAATTACAGGTGTGCCCTTTACATTCCTCTTACATTTCGGAATGTGTTCCTACAAGTGGCATGACTGTATCAAAAGATGACTATATGTCTTACACTATTAATATCTACTGCAAAAATACTCTTCAGTATTTTTCACTCCCATTAGCAGCATATTAGCAATGCCTACCACACAAATCTGATTTTACTGCATGAAAAGTATTAATTCAGATACATTGCTGTACTGAGTTATAATCATTCTTACGGTTCCTTGTCAACTAACTAGACTACAGCATTCCAGTAGGCTGAATCTGTATTTTTACAACTTCATATGTATAACATTCATTCTGCATTTTTAATTAAATGTCTTCTATGTCTTGTTCCTGGAGAGCCAGTTTTAAGGGAACATTTTAGTGGAGACAAAAAATAAAAGTAAAATTACACACACCTATACTAAACACTATGGTCACAAGTGAAGCAGGGAACAATTATGGGGATGGGGATAAAGTTTACTGTTCATTATGGGTGGCGAGGAGAGACCTCATTGTTGAGGTGGCAGTGGAACAGGCATTGAAGAAGCATGCTGTGGAGTTCCTTAAGAAAAAGAATATTTCAGAGAATACAGGAGTTGGTTCAGAGCTTGCTTGGGATGTTTGAAAAACAAAATGGAGGCCAGGCTGGTCACAACACAGAGGGAAGTAGGAAATGGGCAGAGCAGGACTCTGTGAGCCTTGCTGAACTTTGTTATTCCGTGACCAGAAGCTACAGGAAACATGTGAGGAATGCCATACTTGGACATGTTTCCAAAAGACTGTGATCTGCTGTGCTCAAAACAAAGTGTGATTAGGACTGTGGTGGAAAGCAGCTAAGAGAACATTTTGATAATTCAGGCAAGAAATTATGACTGATATTGAGAAAACATTAATGACAAATGGAATCTGAATGTACTTTGGAGGTAGAGCTAGTGAATTCTGCTAAGGTGTTGACTGTCAATTGCATGAGAAATGGGAGCATGAATCCAAGATTTCGGGCAAATGAAAGGATGAAAATGCCATTTACTGAGAAGAAAAGTACTCAAGAGGTGCCTTGGAATAGGTGGCCAGGACACTAGGAGTTACGCTTTTAGCTATGTTGAGTGACACAGAATATCATCCGCCACATTATTCTGATGTTCAGATTGCATTGTGCATGGGTTAGTTATCTACTCCTTGTGTCTTTCAGGGTCTAGGCTAAAAAGAACAGCTCCTGATACTATCTTTAAGACAGCTTGGAAGTAATACTTAAATATATTGCTGGACATGGTTGTGCATATCTGTAATCCCAGTAATCTAAGAAGCTGAGGTAGGAGGATCACAGGTACAAGCCCAGTCAGACAACTCAACAATTTAGCAAGACTCTGTCTCAAAATAAAAAAGGGCTAGGGATATAGCTCAGGGCAAAGGCCCAAGTTTCAATCTCCAGTACTTGCTACATATGGAGGTATTAAAATATTTCAAGTTTGTATAACTAGAAAATATTTTACTTTTAGTTTTCAAAGGTACATTTGCTAAGTATAAAATTCAAAGAGGACAGACCTTTTTCTTTCTTTCAGTCCTTTAATTTAGTTTCTTACACATTTGGTCCTTTTTCTTTTTCTTTCTAATGTGGAATAAGATGCTATTTAATTTTGTTCTTCCATAGCTGATATTTTTATGTATATGCTTTAATCATTTTTTTTCTTTATAATAAGTTTTGGACAATTTCATTTTTGTGTATCTTGGTATGATTTAAATTTCTTGTGCAAAGGTTCATTTTTCTTGGAAATATGGTATTATAAGTTGAACTAAATTCAGAAATTTTAAATCTTTATTTATTGATTACTCCTTTCTACTTTGAGAATTCTAATTATATGAATATAAAAAAGGAGCAGTTAATGCTTACAATTTTTGTTTTTTATCCTCTCTTGAATTTCTCATAACTTCTTAGTTATTGTTTTTTTTTTTTGAACAAAACTTACACATTTCTATCTGGGAATCTGAAAAACTAATGTGCACACAGCATCATGTAGTACAGCAACCATTCTTGGATTCCTTTTACTTTGTTTAGTGAAATCTTGTATCATGTATAATGCAGTTTTCTTCTATCACTATTTTATATCTTTAAAAATAACAATAAAAAGTACAAACTTAAAAATAAAAATCAATCCTCAGTACTAATAAACAAAGTAAATAAATCTCAGAAGTGACAGGCAACTTGCATTCACCCTAGTGTTCCACTCTGTGCCTCACTCCCACCCAACAAACAGTTAAATTCTGGTTCAAATGCCTTACTGAGTGACAGCCATACCAGATCTGTCCCTACCCAACTGCAGACACAAACTACTATATCTCAGTTTCTCTTTAAAACAAAGTTGGAGATCCTAAAAAATCACAACAGTCCCTATTTCACAGTTGGACTTTCATGGACTGTTTTGTGAGTTTTCAAAAAATATTAATCCAAATTACGTATTGCAGATTTTTCACATTGCAGGATTTCACAGTACCATACAGTATTCATATGTTGTCAAAATTATGTAAGTTTATGAGTTTAGAAAATGGTTAAGAACATTAGAAGTGAGTGTGGGAAGGGCTTATAAAGCCTTGAAGGATATATAGATACTAAAGTAAATATAACATCACTACTTCACTGATTCTCACTTACCACAGGGGTGTCTGGAATATAACCTCTGGGATAAGTGATGGACCACTTATCAATTCAGTATAAAACTCAAACTAAATTGATTAGAGGCCAATTCTAGATTGTAGCCTTTGGTGTTTTTGTCTAAATATGCTATACAGACACTTACCAAGAATAGCTCTATGGGCTCAGTGGCAGAGCATATGCTTAGCTTGCATAAGGCCTAGGGTTAAATCCCCAACATACCATGCCATGCACACATGTCAATTAAAATACTTACACATCTAATTTTGCTAAATTGTACAAAAACATTTTATCAATACAGCATATACCTTTTTGGATTTGTGTTCACCAAACACATATCCTAGTAATGTATTAATAATTATAGTTTGGTTTTGCAAAACCAGGGAGAAAACCTTGCAAACTAACAAACACAGTAAATGTGTAAGAAACTCAAAGAATCAACATATATATTTAAAGTAAAATATATTATATAAGAGTTTTGTTATTAGCACATAAGATATTATGTGGTATGAATCAAATCACACCCATTCATTCATGGGGGAAGGCCCCAATTAAGCAAGTTGCTATTATTTACCTAGGTTTCCTAAGGAAAAGCATCCTGAGGAACCAGAGTCATGGTAACCTAACAGGGAAATCATCCAATTAAATAGACTGTAAAGAAAAAAAATTTCTTTCTCCATAGGAACAAGCTTAGGGATACAAATAAAAGATGTAAATATATAGGCTGCCAGACCAATCTTCTATATAAATACCTTCCAAAAGTCCATTTTAGAGGTGGGGATAAGGGATTTAAGGGAGACAATCTTTGAATCAACATTTTACCTTCAATTCTATGCTTCACTGACTTCTGACAGTTTGGCAAATTGGGAGTCATTACATTTAAAAGAAATACTGCCAAATCTTGATAAATGCAATCTAAGAAGGTAATATAAATTCCAAATGTCTGGGCAATTTTCTGTAGTTCCCAGAATTCTACCTTAAAAAGTTATCAGATTTAAAATTTAAGCTCCTCTTTAGATGGTGTAATTTTAACAAAAGCATTACTCAAATTGAGATAATTATGGTTACACTGACACTTTATATCCCCAAACTCAAGTCTTCTATATTATTATTCTGGGCAGTCTGGGCTGAGTATGTGTATGTGCTGGGGGGAGGGGCACAAGGATTAATTTAGACAACTTTTCAGTAGAATCATAACTCAGGTTCCTCATTAGAAGTTTACCCCTTACAAAATGGATGCTACTGGCCACCAAGATGTTTCATTTCAAAACAGATCTCCACTTCTCAGTCTCTCACTGCCATAGTATAAAAATATGCCACCTCATACACATGGTTAACTAAAGGTTCATTCTCAATCAAAGAGGTATACTACTATACTTTTGACTGGTCCTCAGATACTAGCTTGGGGAAAGTAGGGCTCATATACCCTTGCTTGATTCTCCTTTTTATCCAGCACATCTCCCTGGCCCAAAGACTATTTTTCTTGACAATACTCAAATTATATTCTTAAATACTATGTATGCCACAGAACAAAACCTAAAGAAACATTAAATTAGAAAGAACAAATAAAATAAATGGAAAACTAGGTATTATTTAGTTTTAAAGAGGCCCAAGTTCCCTGGTTTTTAGATTTAAAATTGACTCCAATTCTAAGAGGGAAAAAAAACCCAAATCCACAACAACGATCAAATTTCTAGATATGTTGCCTTCTTCTATGTTATGTTTATATAAACCTTTAAAATATCACTACAGAAAAGAATCAGAATGAACAGTCAGCAGTATAAGTTTTCTGTTATTAAGCATGGCATGAACTTCATCAAAATTAAATCCAAAGAAGAATTAGGAACTCACTTTTTTTTAGAGACTTAAAATACACAGCATTTGGAATAACTTTTAATCATTTGCTTTATCTTTTTAAAAACAAGTTATTATTCTTGACTTGCTACATGAAATTTTTCATAGTAGTTTTATTAGGAGAAAATTGGGTGAAATTTGGAATGCTGGTATGTGGCAATAAAGTGGAACAACAAATGGCAGGTGGAAATGGGAAAGGAGAAGAAAGTATAGTGGAAATTATAACCAATAAAACTGAAGAATTTGAATATACATGTTATACATGCTAAGTGCTCTGCCACTGAGCTATATAGCCAGGTAACACTATTCTATCTTAAAAATAAAACTAGAGGGTCAGCTAACAGAGCAGCAGATTAGACCTTGTTCCATCCCCAGGTCAGTTGTGTCAGCCCCACCCCTGGGACTGTGCTGAGAGGGCAATTGAGACTGGGTGTGGTGGCACGTGCCTGTAATAACAGCTCTTCAGAGACTGTTAACAGGGGAATCACTATAAGCCTGATCTTGTAGTGAGACCCTGAACACCCTGTAGACCCTTCCCTAAAATACAGAATAAGTAAAACTGGAATGTTATTTCATTTGAAATGTACAATGTGAGATGCTAACAGTTAAAAAAAAAAAGTACACAATATATGTTCTCTTAACTTTCCAACAAATGACACTTCTGGATCAAAAACTACCAGAACAAACCCTTTAATCAAACATTTATTTATTTATTTTTTACAATATGACAATCTGTTATAATTCATGACGATCTGTTATAAAACTTACTCCAGCTCAGTAAGTTTCAAGACACTGACCTCACGTAGGAAGTTAGGTTTGTATGTCAAGCACTTACCCTGCAAAGAGAGCAGTTGCCACGTTCGTAGTGCTCCTGATATCTGGCATCATAAAGTGCAAAGCTGTGTTCTGGAGAAAGACGTTTTTCACTACATTTTCAATTCTCAAATCATGTGTTTTTTGTTTTTTTTTCACCTTGCTATCCCACAGTCATCAGAAAGCTATTCACTTACATATGTTAAAGCAATATGCCAAATGCCTACTTGTAACTGCAAGAAATTTACAGACACATCATTACCTGTAATCCTACACAAAGTCATGACACAAATTTCAGTGTAAAGAGATTTACTTCTCTCAAAGCAAAAAACAAAAACAAAAAAAAACCCAAAGAACCCTACAAATCAGTTTTACATAAGTAGTATCTTTGAAATAAATTAAAAATACAATGCTATTCTAATTGTAAAATTTTAAATATTTCTAGTCCATTTTACAGAATGTTAAAATGCTAACAAATGCATTAACACCCAGTAAACAGACATTATGTTACTAAAGCCAGTTTATGAAGGGAGGAAGGGAGGGAGGGAGGAGAAAAGGAGGCAGGGAGGGAGGAGAAAAGGAGGCAGGGAGGGATTGAGAGAGAGAAGAGAAAAAGAGAAGAGAGAAGGGGTGGAGGGAAGGAAGGTAAGAAAGAATCAGCACACTGATTTATGGAAATGTCCAGGATTATTTATCTCTTAGCATCAGAAAAATTAAAACAAGGAAAAAAGAAGGGAAAGAGAAATAAACTTTAGAAAATAACTATGATTTAAAAGAGAATACTGAAAGGTTTTCATTCAATTCAGTAACTAAGTCATTTCTGGAATGAACATTTTTGGATGATAAAGGTAAGAGAGTATGCTCAGGTCAAAACCACACAGTATGCAGAAAATTTACAAATTGAATCAAGAAAGAAAAACTTTACAGTGACCATTTAAAAAAATCACACGCCAATATTCAACCAGAATATTCAAGACAGTCAGATACTGATCAAGTAAAGTTCTTCAGTAGAAATAAAATTTAAAGTTATAATCCCATGGATGTCACTTACCAATGCAAAGAAAAGAAACATGATTGCAATACATAATAAAATGACAGGCTAGAACGAAAAACTATAAACAATTTAAGTAACCAAAGTGTTCCCAATTAAAGCACAGAAACATGATTAAAAGGGAGTGGTTCTAGTTCTGTGGCATGTTCAATTGCTCTTTACATAAAATATTAGCTCCATCTTGGAAGAAATAGCTTCTGGTGCTGGCTCCTTCAGGTTAGAAAGGAGGAGGCATGCTTTGTAGAGAGACCCAACAAACTTGTCTCCCAAGTCCCCACCAAGGTGATTCACTCCAACAAGTCTAGAGTATCTCCAAATCTACATGCCGAACTTCAGGGTTTCGTTTCTGGAAAAGAAAATCACCACATTACTCATAACAAAGAAAATCTTTTTCTTCTTTTAATTCTTTTTATTAATGATGACACATCTAAGCTAAGTATGAACACAGTGAATCTTCTAGATAGATGAAGGATGCTTAGAAAAAAAAGCATGTGCAAAGGCAGAGAGACCAAAAAGCAGGCACTGGCCATGTGGCATGTATAGTCAGCACAGAAGCCACAGAAGAGGAAGGCTTAGTACGAGGCTAGAAAGACAGGCCCAAACCAGTTGGTAAAAATCTTATATGCTAGGTCAAGGAACTTTATCTCAGTAGCTACAAACAGTATCTCCCTTCAAAGGACTTATTAGAGTGAGGAGAGATATGATAAGAAGCAAGCATTTATAATACTCTGCTGCTATGGAGCAAAGTAAAGGTTTTAGGTTTTTCACTCCTGTAAATATTCAAAAGGACACTTAATTTTAGGGTAATTAAAAACTAGAATGGAGTTTCTCGAGAATAGAGAATAGATAGCAGTGCAGAAAAAAAATACATACATTTACACTTGGTAAAGAGGAAGTACAGAGGAGGAGCAATGTAAAATTTATATAAATGTGAGATGAAATAAAAAATGCTAAAAGTATTAAAAATAGTTATCTAGGGCTGGTAGGATAGCTCAGCAGGCTAAGCACCTACTTTGGCAAGCAAAGGGACCAGGGTTCGATCCCCGGTCCCACATGCCCTGCTGGCCCCATCCCCAAGGTGCACTGAGTTGGCAACAGAAATGATAACACACCCCTATAATCCCAGTGCTGGGAAGGCTGAAAACAAGAGGATCACTATGAGTCCAAGCTGCATACCGAGACCCTGAACCAAATACCTAACTGGGGAAAAAGAAGTTATCTAAGAGAGGCAGAATTAGAGAATAAATATAATGAAATCAGTGATACTTGTTACCATCCTTACAGTTGTTTCATTATATACTTTGTATATGAGTTGATAAAAGATTTAAAAATTAAGGGAGAACAGCTGTTGTAATTAATCCTGAAATTAATCAGGATTAATAACTACTACCTTAGAAGTAATAACCCAGGACCATGTGCATATTACTTAAATTATGGGAATTCAATTCTAAAAAAAACCTCTGGGGCCCGGGAGATGGCTCATTGGAATAAGTGCTTCCCTGGTAAGTTGCAAGGGTGTGGTTCTAAAAAAAAAAAAAAAGAAAAAGAAAAAGAAACTATGAAAACAAAACTCTGGTATGATACTGAAGTTTTGCTTGGCTATAAGCATTCCCTGAGTGGTCACAGATTTTTCTCCTAGCCAGAGCTGCTGGGGTGTGCCTACCTAGTGGTCCTTTTCTGCAGGGCCCCCTTGGGTGGCCAAAGACCCCCCTAAGCACACTGTTGTTCTCAAATTTATCTGAAACTATCTATCTCTAGAATACCTTAAATTCAATATGGAAAAAAGCTCTTCAAACAAATAAAAACCTGTCCTATCCAAGCATGACTTGAAATGTGTAGCTATTCACAAGATATTTGGCATTATTTTATCAAAAATACTAGTGAATGTGTACTAATGAAAATATCTCAACCTAAAAATTTATCATACTTTAAAAATCAACTTTCTAAGAGAAAAGCAATCAAGTTTATAGTATATGTGACTACAAAGCACACGTGTATGTACAATTCAAAGCACATACACATTTGTTGAATGAATAAAAGAAACAGGATTTAAATTTCTTGAAATGCAGTGTTTACTGCTTTCACATATTATAGACCAATCAGAAATAGGCATTGCTGACTTTTCAGAAAAATCAATAACTTGTACTAACAACGCAAACTGCACTGCATTGCCCACCACACAGAGTTTCTATTCTATACTCATGCAGAGACAAAAACCAAATTATGTGTTTATTTTGCAAGGCTAAAGACTCAAGAAAATGCTATGCAGAGGATGCACTAGAGAAGCGAAGATAGAGCATAACATAATTGTAAGAAATTTGCTATGTTATGGCAGCCTTCCACTGAATTACTTTCCAGTACAATTATTTCATCTCAAACACAAAAAGATTAGCAGGGGGAACAGGGGAAGGAAACAGGACAGGAAAAGGAGAAGAGGTAGGATAAAAAATGTAACAGTTTGAATATCTTCAACATAGTAAGATATCTTGTAATTCTGTAACTCCTGTTTTATAATATCAGAATTTACAAGTTATCCTATTTTTAGTGTCTTTCACAGAATTGTGCAAATTCTAAAACCTTAAGCCAGAAAATCTTACCTACTGTAATATGCAACAGTGTTATTGCACAAAAATGTCCAATGGCTACACTGACATAGAACGAGCTTTGTACAGGAAAGTCACACATGCAACCTCAGCAGTCCCCTCCTTATGTACTCAATATATTTTTCAATAACATTATTTAGAAAGCAACCATGAGATATTAAATGAGGGAGTAACTAGTGCACAAAATTTCAGCACTCAAAAGAAAATCAACTTAGTTTCATGACTAGGAAGAATATACTCATATATTCCCTTTGGTTTGATACTTCAACTATGTAACTTTCCTATGACTTAAGATTAATCATGCTTAATTACTTCAACTAAAGATGTTTATAACTGCCTATGTGGGTTAAACTTAGTTTCCTGCTTTGAAAAACGTTTATAATTCAAAAACACTATTAATGAATTAACAATATCTAAACTACAAAGTTAATTAAATAAAAAAACAACAAACTCTGATCATAAGAGGAAATCCAGTTAGTTGAGAATAGCCAATTATTCTTAAATGTGATTTCTGATATTCGGTTTCTATTAAAGTATACAGAGTTAGTTCATTTTCACTGCCGGAGAATTAAAAACAGAAGAACTCTTTCTTGTGTTACCCTACTCAAAAATAACCATTTCATATTCTACTTAACAGTGTTCTTATGGTCTAAGACTGTGGGCATCCTGAACTTTTAAAAGGAAACTCTAAAGTCACAGCTATTTTCACAGTAAATAGTTAATAACTAGGGTGTTATTTGCTTTTGTCACTATGACATTTCCTATGATGGCCTAAAAGCCATGCTAGCAGCTCTGCACAATTTAGCAAATGGAACCAAACTGTACTAATGGTCACTGTGTTCCTTTACTGACACTCAACTGTTAAAAATCCGTTTTACTTTAAAATGTCCTTTATGAAGTAGTAAGATATATCAATTCTGTTAAACCTCAACTCCTGAGTACATTCTGTAAGGTAGCATGACAAATGGAATATAGGTGTAAAACAACTCTGCTTCATACTGACATATGATAATACAAAGAAAGTACCCCTCTGATTCCCTTGTCATGAACTGAATAAATTGCTTTATCAGAAGATGTGCATAACTAAGTAGATCAATATTTTTCAAAATATCAGCTTGAAATATTATAGAATCATGCACAGGCAAAAGAATCAGTCACAGTACAAGAGTGGATTTCAATGTAACAATATAACAGAGAATCAATCTTGCACCAAATATGGTCTAGGCTTTGCCCTCAGTTCCTAGAGCATGGTTTCTAGGCTCTTGAAAATGTCCTCAGAATGCCTTCACTTATCTGGAAGTGTTGACCACCATGGAGGCAAACAATGAGATTTATGCTGGGACTTCAGGTCACACAGTACCTGTGCTACCTCAGAAGGGGCTGGGAACAAAAGACAGCCTCCTACAGTCAGCCACATGACCCTTGTGACATCTTGGGACATCTAATCTCAGATGGGCTTTTCTGGTCAAAAATTCAAGACACAGACACACTTCAGTGTCAGAAAGTAACACTGTCCACAGCTCTACAAGGAGCTGATGGTCCACATTGAGAACTTTACTGCATTCTGTCCTGTATTCATTTACCTGTTACAGAGTTACTGAGAACATTAAGGAGTATGCATACAATACACTTAGCAGTTATCAAAAAAGTTGTCACTATCATTGCAGTATTTTTATGAATGTATCTTACTTTCAGTTCCTTCTCAAGTCTATCTACTTCAGCTCCTAAAGTGTCAATAATATTTTCTCCATGTTTAAGCATAAATGTCTCTAGCTCTTCAGGAGTTTTCACTTCTTGAATTTCCTGTAAAGAAGAGAAGCAGAAAACTGAAGTTTTCAAAATTCATAGTGATACATTGATAATTCCTTTAAAAATTTATAATGAACACCACGAAGTTTAATGATAGGAAAGGCACCACCTATTTAAAAAAAGAAAAAAACTGAAGAAAATTCAGTAATGCTACAGAGATAAAACCACAAAATCAGTGGCATAATATTTCTAAAGCAGTACTAGAACAATTATTTTCTTAATAAGGAAAAAATACTAAATTTCTGCTTCAGTCCATTAGGTAAATAATCCCAATTAGATTAAAGGTTTATGGGTTAAAAATAATAAAATTAGAAGAAAAAAGGAGTATTCTCGTGATAATGGGTTAAGAAAGGACTTTTTTCTCATGATAAAAAGGAAGCATACAATTTTGACATTAAAATTAAAAACATTAAATTTCCTACATAACAAACTGAAGAAAGATATTGTATCCATAAAACTGAAAGCCTTAGTACTCAGCATATTGGAAATAAAATATTTATCAAAACATGTTAGAGTAATATAAATTAATTAAAAACAAAATAAGAAGTACTGTAAAGGAAAGCCCAATGGTCCCTGAATTTCAATGTTTATTTAACCTTACTACAAAATTAGAAGATACTATTTCATACCTATAATACTAGGGAAAATTTCAAAACTATGAGTATAATCTAGAAAGAATGTGAAGCTACAAAACTTGTTGTTGAGATCTGACAAAGTCAAGAAGGCATAACTGTGATGTTCATTATGTTATCTTCTATAAAGTCTCTTTCAAATCAAAGCAGTCTCCTTTTCTTTGGGGAGATAATGTTACAAGACCCCAGTGAGTGCCTAAAACCACAGACAGTAGATAACCTTACATATCCTATGTTTTTTCCTATGCCTATGATAGTTTCATTTATAAATTAGGCCCCATAAAAAATCAGCAATAATAAAATAATTATAGCTATCTACTGTAATAAAAGTTCTACCAGTGTGGTCTCTGTCAATCACCACAGGGCAGGGTTGGCAGCATATACAACATGTACAGTATATGCAGGACAGAGGCCTAACTTATGTCCTGGGATAAACAGCAAAAGATTTCATTGGATGACTCAGAATTGTAATTTAAAGCTTATGAACTATCTCTGGAATTTTCCATTTATTAATTTTGGACTGAGACTGACTGATTAAAACCATGGAAAGTAAAACCATAGAGAGAATGAAATGAAGGCAACTGCCATTTCTTTTTTGAATTTCTGTTTCCTTTTGTGGTACTGGAAATTGAATGAGTTACATCTAAGTCATTTTTTTTTTTTTTTAATTTTGAGACCAGATCTTCTCAAGTCACTAAGTTAACTCAGGACAGGAATAAAAGGGCTGATACAGATATTCCTCGTTCAATGAGAGGGCTCTTGACCCACAACTAATGTGTTGATTGAAACTAAATGAGGAACTGTGATATAATATATATAATATTCAAAACAATGAAATGGTCAAAAGTTATTTACATAAACTACAAATACTGTGCTATGGGAAAAATTACAGTATTATATAAATAACATATACTGTAACAAAAAGGTATTGAGACTATACATAAGATGTACAGAACTGTATAAAAAAAGTAGGTCATTAGGTTCAAACAGTGTCTCTTAGTTCTAAGACTAAACACACTGTTAAATGAGGAATATCTGTATTTATACATGTGTGCCACCCTGACAAGCGCTGGAACTACCATCATAGGTTCTGAGATCAGAGGAATCTAAATTTACAGATGAATAAGCAAACTTTTGGGTAAGTTACATAATCTCTGTGACTTAATTTGCCTAAATGCTACTTTACCTCATTAGGTTGTTGAGAGTAAATCACATAAAATAAATAAAATGCCGGGCACATAACAAGCCCTAATAATTTATTAAGTTTGCTCTTCTGCTATCTCCTCCAACCCATTCTACAGAACATTATTTTCTATCAAATTTTATTTATTTATTTATTTTTATGTATTTGGTACAGGGTCTCACTCGCAGCACAAGACTTGTGGCGATCCTTCTGTTTTCAGCCTCCCCAGCACTGGGATTATGGGCGTGTGCCACCACACCCAGACCTGGTGGCCAGCTCAGTGAGCCCGAGGGCAGGGCCAGTGTGGCATGTGGTGCCAGGAATCTAACCCCAGTCCCTGTACTTGCCTAAGCAGGCACTTAGTCTGGTGAGCTATTTCGCCAGCCCTTCTGTCAAATTTTAGAATATAAGAAGTGAATGGTTGAAGCTACCTTATGACCTATAAAAGTTAAGTTTTATGTCATTTATTTAAAAAGGTTCCTTGGCATTAGCTACATAAGAAAACAATAAACATATAAACTTACTTGTAGCATTTGGTCAAAATCTTGTTTCTCCAAATACGATCTTGTAACAACTCGTCCATCAAAATCTACTTCTGCTTTAAATCTTACTTTACCTAATCCTAGGTCTGTGGCTTTAACATCATGAATTGCTCTGTAATCAGGAACAAGGCATAAAAATTTATATACACATTTATACATGTACAACATATACACATACATATATGCATACATACTCCAATGGCACAAAGCCCAGAATTTTTGTTTGATCTGCACCAGTGATAAAATAGATTAAGATGGCTTTGGAGTAGTCACCTTAATGCATCACCTATCATTTTCTAAGGTTAAGGTATTTTTTAATGTAATGTTTTACATCAGTGCAAATTAAGAACTATTGTATTAATTTGTATACACATGTTACATTAATATATTAAAAAACCCTCTAAACTTTTTCTAAAATGTCATAGATCAAAAATAAGTAAAAAAATAAAATGTCCTGAAATCATTAGCTAGAGTCATTAGATGAGAGAGAGAGAGAGAGAGAGAGAGAGAGAGAGAGAGAGAGAGAGAGACAGAGAGAGAAATAAAAGGAATAAGAATAGGTAAAGAAGAAGTTAAATTTGCAGATGATATGCTTCTTTACTTGGAAGACCTAAAAAAACACCAAGAAGCTACTAGAATTGATACAGAAATTCAGTAGCATAGGATACAAAGTCAGTACCCAAAAGTCAATAGCATTCCTCTACACAGATAACACACTGAGAGGGAAATTAGAGAAACAATACCTTTTACAATAGCACCTCAGAAAATGAAATACCTGGGAATTAATATAACTAAATAAGTCAAAGATCTTTTCATGCAAAATTACAGTACTCTTAAAAAAAGAGATTGTATAGGCTTTCAGAAAAATGGAAAGATATTCACTGCTCCTGGATAGACAAAACAACATTGTGAAGATGGCCATACTCCCAAAATTGCTATACAGATTTAATGTAATCCCTATGAAACTACCACCAACTTACTTCCCAGACCTAGAAAAATCATTCCTAAATTTTATTTGGAGCAAGACAAGACCTAGAACAGTAAAGGCAATCCTGGCAACAAAGGAGGCATTACAATTCCTGACTTGAAATTATACTACAAAGCCACTGTCATAAAATCAACATGGTATTCACAACGAAATAGACCTGAGGATCAATGGAATAGATTAGAAGACCCAGAAGCCTCTACAAACATACTCAGCCACCTTATCTTTGACCAAATGGCAAAACACACTTACTGGAAGAAAGATAGCCTCTTTGACAAATGGTGCTGGAGAAACTGGCTCTCTACATGGCAATTTGAAATTAAAACTTGACCCAGGTCTATCATCATGAACTAAAGTAAAGTCAAAACAGATTAAAGATCTAAACATTAAAACAGAAACACTCAATCTCCTGGAAGAGAAAGTAGGAGGAACTCTTGAACACACACAGGAGTAAGCAAAGAGTTCATGAACAAAAATCAAATCGCACAGGTAATACTTGAAAGAATTAGCAACTGGGACCTCTTACTGAGAAGTTTTTGCACATCAAAAGAAATTACCAACAAAGTGAAAAGACAACCCACAAATTTTGAAAAAATCTTAACTAATAAGCACCCACGCAAAGGTCTGCTCTCTAGAATTTATAAAGATCTAAAAAACATTACGGCCCTAAACTTTAAAGACCCAATCCAGAAATGGGTATCTGAGATGAACACACTTCTCAGAGGATGAAATTAAAGAAGCGAATAAATATATGAAAAAAGTTCCACACCACTAGCCATCTATGAAACACAAATTAAAACAATATTGAGGTAACATCACACCCTAGAAAGAATGGCTACCATAAACAAATCAACTAACAACAAATGCTGGAGAAGCTGTGGGGAAAAAGGAACCCTTCTCCACTACTGGTGGGAATGTAGACTGGTGCAACCATTATGGAAATCAGTATGGAGACTCCTTAAAAAACTAGGACTGGGAATCCCATTCAAACCGGCTATCCCCCTACTGGGATTTTTCCTGGAGGAACTGAAAACATCATATCATAATATATGTGTATCAATGTTCATAGCAGCACAATATGTGATAGCCAAATCTTGGAAACAACCAAGATACCTATCATCTGAGGAATGGATGAAAAAGATGTGGTATTTTTATACAATGGAGTATTACTCAGCTGTAAAGAATGATAAACTTGAAGCATCTATATTTAAGTGGATGACACTTGAAGATATACTCATAAATAAACCAGACCCACATGTGTAAATATGGTATAACCTCCCTATTGTAAGAACTCAAAAGAAATAAAAATATAAAGGTATAACACAATGAAAAGGAAAGCAAGAACTTGAGGATTAGACAATGAAGAGAAGGCAAGGAGAAAAGCTAGGAAACATGATGGGGCAAAGCCATATATTTATACGCACAAGATGGGTAAGGCAATGATCTTGAGAAACATCAGCAGCTTTGTGAAACTAGCAGTTAATTGCTAGGATTCTCACCCTGACTAACTATATATGCTGATATCTGTGAATGAAGCACTGAAGACAGCAATGTGTAATAGTAGGGTCGTGCTTGGAATACCTGTCATTCTGGTCTTCTAAGTATGTACTCCTTGTCAGGACATACCAATTATTGCCACACTGTCTCTCAAGTAAATGTTTGTGTTTTTGTTTTTTTTTTAAAGGGTAATAAATGAAAAAAAAATGATACAAGAAAAAAAAATGTCATAGGACTATCCTGTTACAATGATGTATATGGTTAGATTTGTAAATCTCTGGGTAAAAATATGTAATTATTTATTCATCATTTTAAAAATTCAAAAAAATTTTTTTCTTCATATTCTGTAGGGACTTAAAACTTTAACATACCAATACTTGATGGAAAATACCTATTCCATGTTATGCCTAAGATGTTTGATATTCAGACGGATAGTTAGGTTAAACCCAACTGCATATGTTGTGGGGTAATAATAAGCTTCTTTTCTGGAAGGTTACAACCTAGGTTTATAGATCAAATATTAGAGAAAAAGAAGAGCTGCAAGCACAGCCAATATTTTGGCCCTAGCCTTTCAAGGTCAGTGAAGACTCAGGACATAGGAGCACCTGTAACTGTAACATATTTAACTCAGTTGTGTCCCAAATTTTCTGATCAAGGAGATTAAGGGGACAGAGGATCAATGATGTAGTGTGCCTAGGGAGAGTTACATGGAGAAAAAACATTCTTTCAGGCTTTCACAGAGAGAAAATTGGTCAAGCAATGGCCATGACTCATCCACATGGCTGACACTCACAAAAGATGTACAAACTATAGTAGAAGGTTTCAGGTTAAATCCTGAGGGATTTGACTGACCTCGTCAGATACAAAAGTTACATTTCTTGTTATATAGGTCTTGCTTTATCTTGGTCTTAACCATCCAGTAGAAAAGTATGAAAACAAAGTATAAAAAGCTGTATAAAGCTCAAGTCAACAACTTTGCACATTGCCATTTTTACAGAAAACCCACTACTATTATGGACTACTGGACTATATTGAGAGGTTCTACTGAATTCAAGCACCTACAATATTTAAATGACAATGGAATGCCCATCTCTGACAAAACTAACCAAAAAAGTGGCATAGAAATGACTCTTTATCTGTATACTTAAAATAGGATAGATATACAGCTCCATTCTCTTAATTCAATGAATAGAGGTTTGTTATAATAGTGTTTGAGATGGGATATCATGTCTGCATCTTGTACAATGAATAACCACTACAACAACAATATGCAATGTATTAATTCTTGAAAATGTGCCAGTAATCAGTTGTGAAACTGTCTCATTGATAATTTGTTTCTCAAGAAAATTATTTTTAAAAAAATGTTTGAGGTGAAAGATATGCCAACTACCCTGTTCTATAAATTGTATAGCTCTAATGAAATGTCATACTATATATCTCATAAATATGTATGGTTATTATTCACAATCAAAACTAAAACTGCATATATTGAAAATTAATTTTAAAAAGAAATCAGAAATACTTTGTATGAGTGTGTACAATATACAGAAATTTCTGAAATGCACAGAAAGTAGAACTTTTTTTTTAGTGGAACCAGGGATTGAACTCAGGCCCTTACATTTGCCAGGGAAGTGCTTATTCTACTAAACCATCTCACCGACCTCTAGAAAGTAGTACTTAAAAGAAAAATTTATTTGCAAATGTCCATAGTAAATTAAAAACTTAAGTCTGTATCTATACTCCCAGTTACTTGGGTGACTGAGGTAAAACAATCATTTGAGTCCAGTTGAGACTAAACACAGCAAAATTCATTTCAAAACATGAAAACAAAAAAACAAACTTAACCCATCACTTTAAGACACTGGAGAAAGAGGAGCAAACTAAAGCTAAAGCAACAAGAAGGAAGAAAATAATAAAGAATAATGCAGAAATTAGTGTGTGTGGGGGAAACAATAGGAAAATTAATTATATGCTGATTCCTTGAAAATAAAAGATAATCTTTACACTTTAAATGGCCAGGAAAGGATCCCTGGGCCTGCATGCCAGCCCTGCCCCCAGGGCACACTGAGACAGCAAAGGAGACTGGGCATGGTGGCACATGCCTGTAATCCCAGCTCCAGGAGGCTTTAAACAGGTGGATTACTACAAGTCCAATCTAGTAGTGAGTAGACCCTTCCCTAAAATACAAAAAATAAATAAATGAATGCCCAAGACTAAAATTAATATAGTCAGAAATAGAAGATGAAACAGCATTACCAACAAAAAATAAACAAATAGATAATTTGGAAGTAATGGACAAGCTCCTCAGAAGAAACTATCAAATCTGATTTAACAAGAAATAGACAACGTGCAGCTCGGGATCTATAACACCCTCTTTTTTCCTTCCTGGGCGATGAGATCCAGTAGCAGAAATCCAAAATGTCGATTCTCAAGATGCACGCCGAAGAGATCTTTGACTCTCATGGGAACCCCACTGTGGAAGTTGACCTCTACACCTCCAAAGGTCTCTTCCGAGCTGCTGTGCCCAGCAGGGCCTCCACTGGCATATATGAGGCCCTAGAGCTGTGTGACAATGGCAAGACTCGCTACCTGGGCAAGGGTGTGTCAAAGGCTGTTGAGCACATCAATAAAACTATTGCACCTGCCCTGGTTAGCAAGAAACTCAATGTTGTGGAGCAGGAGAAGATTGATAAGCTGATGATTGAGATGGATGGGACTGAAAACAAATCCAAGTTTGGGGTGAATGCCATCCTGGGAGTGTCTCTCGCAGTGTGCAAGGCCAGTGCCATGGAGAAGGGGGTGCCCCTGTACCGCCACATCGCTGACCTGGCAGGCAACCCTGAGGTCATCTTGCCTGTCCCTGCCTTCAATGTGATCAATGGTGGCTCGCGTGCCAGCAATAATATGCTGGCCATGCAGGAGTTCATGATCTTGCCTGTGGGTACAGCCAGTTTTAAGGAGGCCATGCGCATTGGGGCCGAGGTCTACCACAACCTGAAGAACGTCATCAACGAGAAGTACGGCAAGAATGCCACCAACGTGGGCAACGAGGGTGGCTTTGCACCCAACATCCTGGAGAATAAGGAAGCCCTGGAGTTGCTGAACACTGCCATTGGGAAGGCTGGCTACTTAGACAAGGTGGTCATCGGCATGGACGAGGCCGTGTCAGAGTTCTTCAGGTCTGGGAGGTATGACCTGGACTTCAAGTCTCCTGACGATCCCAGTAGGTACATCTCACCTGGTTAGCTGGGCGACCTCTACAAGTCCTTCATCAAGGACTACCCAATGGTGTCCATCGAGGATCCCTTCAACCAGGATGATTGGAGTGCCTGGCAGAAGTTCACAGTCAGCGGCGGCAGACAGGTGGTGGGCAATGACCTCACAGTGACCAACCCCAAGCGCATCACCAAAGCCGTGAATGAGAAGGCCTGCAACTGCCTGCTGCTCAAAGTCAACCAGATCGGCTCAGTGACCGAGTCCCTGCAGGTGTGCAAGCTGGCACAGTCCAATGGCTGGGGCGTCATGGTGTCCCACCGGTCCAGGGAGACAGAAGACACCTTCATTGCTGACCTGGTGGTGGGACTCAGATCAAGACTGGTGGACCCTGCCGATCCGAGCGCCTGGTCAAGTACAACCAGATCCTCAGAATCGAGGAGGAACTGTGTAGCAAGGCCAAGTTCGCCAGCCGGAACTTCAGAAACCCCATGAGCAAACAGGCCATGGCAGGCCAGCGCCCAGGCCTCAGGCCCAGGTAGTTAGGTCCCCTCCTGCCACTGCTTCTGTAGATGCCATCAGTGCTGCCCAGAGCCCATGACCCCGTTGTCACCTTGTGTCCCTCCAAGTCTGGAGCCATGTGTGTGCCCCAGGCCAGGTTCCCAATGATTCTTTTGTGAAATAAACTCCAGTGCCCAGGAAAAAAAAAAGAAATAGACAATATGATCTGGTCCATAACAAGGGATAGAATCAGTAATGAAACAAGCCCACACAGAAAAGCCACAATCAAGGGGCTTCACTGCTAAATTCTATTAATTGAAAAAATTCATATGTAAAACTCTTCACAAACTCTTCCAAAAAACAAAGAAAACAGAAAGCAGTATTTCCCAACTCATTCTGTGAAGCTAGTTAGAAGGGTATTAATATGGATTGCCTCACATCAAGTCACAAAGTTTTAACAATGCCTGACTTCTAATTCTGATCTAACCAAATGATTACTTTTTAAGATTAAACTTTTCAAGATAGAAGGCCAGCCATTGTAGTACACGCCTGTACTCCCTACACTCTAGGAAGGTGGTTCAGGATAGGTGAGTTCAATGACTGCAAGACCTACTCTCAAAAATTAAAAAGGATGGGGACATAGCTTTGAGTACAAAGGCCCTGAGTTAATCTTCAGCCCTGCAAAAAGGAACAAATAAATATATGAAACACAGAATATAAATCTCTATACTAATATGCTTTACTTATCCAGATAGCTTATTTTTAAAAGAAGATTTCAATTATAACACAAAACAAAAATACTGATATAGTCTGAATATAGTTTGTCTCCTTCAAAACTTCTGTTAAGATTTCTTAATGTTACAGAATTAGGGCTTAATGACAAGACATTTGGGTCATGGGATAGATCCTTTATGAATACATGAATGTGATCTCCTGGGAGTGAGTTTTAGTTCTCATTGGACTTCATTAGTCATCATAATAGCTTTGTCCCTCCTGCTCTATCTCTTCCACATACATCAGTTTGCCACACTTTTTCCACTAGAGGCAATGGATGCAGCATCAGGCCCTAACCAGACATGGCCACGATGACTGTGAACTTCCTAGTTTCCAAAGGTAACAACTAAATAAAACCCTTTCAGATATTCTGTTGCAGCAACAGAAAACAGACTAAGACAAATACCTTTTTACTTTAGTTTGAAAAAGATTATATATATATATATATATATATATATATGATACACACACATGTTAAACATTCAGTGGATCATTAAAATATGTCTTTTCTTTATGAATGCAGGGCTGGGGTAAGCTCCTCAAAAAAAACTATCAAATCTGATTCAACAAGAAATAGACAATATGATCTGGTCATATTCTGTGACTCAAGACCTTAACATACTAGGCAAGTGCCTTATCACTGAGCTCCTAAATTTTCAGAGCCTTATCTTATATACTTTAAAAGATAAAGGGCTGAATGTATATAGCTCAGTGACACAGAACTTGCCTTATGTATGAGACCTGGATTCAATACCCAAAATTGAAAAGAAAAAAAGAATAAGGAAAAAATTACATAAAGCAGAAGTATTTTCAAAAGAAATATAAGTACATTATATTCACGTTGGTAATTATTTCCCCATGAATATCATTGTTTTTTACTTTTAATATATTCAATTTATAACTGTAATACATATATAGGGCAAACATAAATGTCATGAGTCAATATTAAGTAGTTTCACATTAAGGAGCCAATTATTTTATACACTTCTACTCTCATATTATCTGATTATGCCTTCTTCTAAAAGTTAAAGATACACAGTCTTTAAAACAAAGCTTATAAGAAGTTTTCTAAATGTGCTTGTCTCCTTCTAAGACAATACTTCTAAAAAGTAATATATCGAAAAAGGTCAAGTGGCTAGGAATCCAAAATTCCTCTGAAAACACAACCCCCACACATATACTTTTCATGTTTTTGTAAGCTGTAACATCACCATAGTAAGGCTGACCTTACTGACGGGTCGTTCTCCAGGAGTTCAGTAAGCCGCTGTACTTGCTCTGGTTGGATGGATCGTCCTAAGAGTGCTTCTGTGTTAGTGTAGATCAGGAAAGCGGAGACCACTCCTAGTAGGGTGCCGACACCCAAAGAACCTAGGCTGTCATACAAAGGGTTGCCTAAATAAAGCACAGAATAAACAGTGAAATAATAGCTACTAGTATTTTAATAAAAACAAACAACCAGAATTAGTAAGCCAGGGGGATCAAAATTCATTCCTAACTTGTTGAGTTACCTTTTTTAATGACACCTAGTAATTTTTTCTATACATACTTCAAAACAAGAATAGTTCCCTTTCCCATCTTGCAAAATGGTGGATGAAAAAACTGAAAAGCCAGATAGTGAAGAGAAGAAACTCAAGAAGGGCCTTGTAGAAAGGGTAAGGTGAAGACAAAAACATCCTAGGGACAACCCCACTGCAGCCGAAATCCTGTTCTTGTTAGAGGAATTGGTAGATACTCCCAATCTGCTATGTATTCCGGAAAGGCTTTGTACAATAGAAAGTACACAGCTGCTAGATCAGAGGATGAGAAGAAACAGAAGGAGAAAGTTCTTGCTACGATCACAACACCAGTCAGTGGGGACAAGAATGCAGGTACTCAGATGGTTAAGCTTCAAAAGATGCCTACATACTACCCTTCTGTAAATGTGCCCTGAAAACTCTAAAGTTATGGCAAGAAACACTTCGTCAGCATGTGAGGAAACTTTGAGCTAGCATCATGCCTGGCACTATCTTGATCATTCTCACTGGGCATCACAGAGGCAAGAGAGCGGTCTTCATGAAGCAAATGACCAGTGGCTTGCTACTTGTGACTGGACCTCTTGGCCTTAATGGTGTTCCTCTCCAAAGAACACACAAGAAATTTGTCATTGCCACCTCTACAAAAATTGATATCAACAAAGTAAAAATAGAAGAAGGAGGAGGGGGAAGAGGGGGAAGAAGGGGAGGAGGGGAAGAAGGAGGCTCAGCAGCCTGGGAGATGGCTCAGTAGAATAAGC
>PVKA01003200.1:0-82406 GCA_004027165.1 Ctenomys sociabilis
TTTTTTTTTTTTTTTTTATGTCTTTTTTGAGACAGGGTCTCACTGTGCAGTTCAGGCTGGCCTTAAGCTCACTTTGTAGCTCAGGCTGGTCTCGAACTCACAACAATCCTCCTGCCTCAGCCTCCCGAGTGCTGGGATTACAGGCATGCGCCACCACGCCCGGCAGGAACTTTCTTATTTAAACTAATTAGGAGTAAAATAAGCCTAAGTCCCTAAACAATCAGAATTGTTATACGTAGTGTTATTTTTGTCAAGCTGGGTTAAATAGAACTGAGAGTCCTTGGTTTTATTGTACACACTTATTTGTAATTGCTTCATTAAAAGCAATGGTGTAGCTTTTTCAGATATTTTCTTTGCTGTAACAACCACCACCGTCCTGGAAATAGGGTACATGGTTTTCCCCAAAACATGCACACTGCCATTGCATCAGCATCCCACTTTTTGCAACAATCATTTCTCACCCCAGCCTGAAATGTTGTTAGGGGGTCACTGTCACGCTGTTGGGTTGTCAAACAAAGTTGAAAACCTTGCCCTACAGAAGAGCCCTGTGAGGTGAGTGTCAGATGGACTCCAGGGTCCTATGAATTTGTTACATAGTTGAGCAGGAAAGACCTTGAGGATCATGTACTCCTAAGGCCCCCTCTTTTTATGAGAGTGGTAGGGTCCAGAAAGTAACTGTGAACTAGTTTATAAGCATCCCCACAGTTTGAAACTAGCCAGTATGATACATGGTAAGATTCATTAGCTGCTGTCATGGCTGTGAGAGAGTCTGTCTGCTGGAGGCACGTTTGTGGTGAGCTACAGGCGAGAAAAGAGGTGCTGGGCCTGGCTTCCCTGGAGGCTGACTCTCAGCTGGGTCTTATCCTCTTCTAGGACCTAAAGATTGACCAGAAGACACCTCTACGTGTTCTTCACCGAAGGCCGCTGGCTGTGAGAATGAGAGTTATTCACTCCATGGAGACGCACTTTGTGGATGAGCACCATTTTCGCCTCTGTCTGAAGACTCAAGCTGGAACGTATCCTTTACCACTAGGCTGCAGTACTCCAGCCACAGTCATGCTGGGAGAGTTAACTCTGCTCTTGAAAATACGTTCAGCTTGGTCTGGGAGATCTTAGAGAAAGGATTATATTAGACAGGGGCCCCATTCTTTCTTTAAAGTATCTTTCCCATGATTTGTGGTTTTTGGCTGGGCATGGTGGTGCACAACAGGAGGCTAAGACAGGAGGATTTCTGTGAGTTCACATAGTGAGTTTAAGGCCAACCCGAACTGCATAGTGAGATTTTTGTCTCAAAAGAAAAGAGAAAAAGTAAAAGAATTGGTTTTTTAAAATGACATTTTAAACCAGGAAAGAAGCATCCAGTTCACTGTCAACTTTAATGTTATTTATGTTTCTTATACATTATTTAGCACATGGGGGTACTCGGAAAATAATTTTGATTAATTTATTGTCATTAAACATCTTACAAGTCATATTTCATTCATGAACATATTTAGGTCCTTTCAAGCATTTCAAGCATTTGCCCCAGATTAAATACAGGCAGTAGAAGGGAACTGCACTGTTTAAAAAACTTTGTTTTGAGATAGGTTCTCTTCTATGTTGTCTAAGCTGACTGTGAATTCCTAGACTCAAGTGACCCTCTTGTCCCAGCTGTCCAAATGCCAGGACTATAGATGTTAAACCCCTGGCCCCTGCACCTGAAAGAAGGCACTTTAATCCGCTGAGCTATTTGGCTGGCCCAAAATTTTGTCTTTCCTATTGAAATTCTATTAAATATTTTATTCTGAATGCTAGCCATTTTTATTTTAAAGGGAATAAAAACATAAAAATGGTACAGAATCTCAAAACAAGATGAACTTTTTTTTTCAGTACCAGGAATCAAACTCAGGCAAGCACTATGCTGCTGAGCTATATCCATGGCCCAATGATAGGAAATTAATAATGGTTGCTATATTGCACATTGTTATTTTCAAAGTAGTTGCTCAGATTACCACATATAGTTATGCAAAATTGATCAATTAGGCATTAACTGTTCCTTTCAATAAACCAATAGAAATTGATAGTACAATTATCTTATATTTCTTTCTTTCTCCTTCCTTCCTTCTTCCCTCCCTTCCTTCCTTCCTTCCTTCCTTCCTTCCTTCCTTCCTTCCTTCCTTCCTTACCTTCCTTCCTTCCTTCATCCCTTCCTTCCTCCTTCCTCTTTTCCCTAGCCCAGTTAATTCCTTTAGATCAGTTTCTTTTCCTTTCAAATATCTATTGTATTTTTTGTATATTATTTACTCTTTCAGTTTCTTACACTAGGGAGGCAATATGTTTACATATTTGAGTCTGATTTATCTCACTTATGAGTGTGGTCTCTGGTTGCATCCATTTACATATAAAAGTCTTGCATTTATCTTCCTTTATAGCTGAGTAGTACTCCATTGTATAAAAATACTACATCTTTTTTATCCATTCCTCAGTTGATGGGCAGTTAGGTTGTTTCCAAGACTTAGCTATGACAAACTGTGCTGCTATAAACATGAGTGCACACATATCATTGTGGTATGTTGTTTTCAATTCTTATGGGAAAATACCCTGGAGGGGAACAGCTGGGTTAAATGGGATCTCTAATCCTAGTTTTTTGAGGAATCTCCACACTGATTTCCACAGTAGTTGTAGCAGTTTACACTTCCACCAATAGTTGAGAAGCATTGTTTTTGCTTCACAGCCCTGCCTGAATGCTGGCTTTTAACACAGTGTAAGCCAAGTTTTTCCTGAATGCGAGCAATATTGTCAGGGCTACAGTACAGTGCTATGTAAGGAAAGTTAATAAAATCTTATAAAAGAACAATTCCAGAATTAGTTATTGCCTTCAAAATCTAAAGAACTCTAAGGGAAGTACAAAATCACTCTTTAAAAAAGAACTCAGGCCTGGTGTGATAGCACATGGCTGTAATCTAAGCATTTGGGAGCGGAGACAGGAGGATCTCTGTGAGTTCAAGGCCAACCTAAACTACAGAGTAAGACCCCATTTCAATAAATAAATAAATACATAGATACATAAATAAATAAATTAAAAAGAACTCATTTTTGTTTTGTTTTGTTTTCCAGATTATATTAGCACACAATTTTGGGTAAGCTTGATGTAAACACACACTTGCATGGTGGACCTTGGTTTACAAACTTAATTCATTCCAAATTTCTTGATTGCACCCAGAATCACAGAACAAATTCTTTGACCAGAATCAGGGAAAGAATTAAGTTCGTGAGCTGAAACACCATTGTATTGGTTTACTGGGCTGGTAGGAACCAGTATATCACAGCTTATTTTTCCAGACAGTCAGAACTCAGAAATAACCTCTCTCTTTTTTAACATTTCTGCTTGTATTTGTGACTTCCCTTTTACCTGTCAAATCTCTGTGAAAAGTATTGCATGGGTACCCGTGGATGTTTTTTTTCCTTAAACAGACTCTAGCTACATTAAAGAGTTTGTACATGGAGACTTTGGGAGAACCAAGCCAAATATCTGCTCTCTGATGAATGTGACCGCAGACATTCTTGAGCTAGATGTGGAGGTAAATCATTTTATTGTGGAATACACATTTGTAAATTGAATTCAGCCAAAGTTATGTCCTGTGGCATTATACCAAATAGTACCACCTATCTTTACAGGTACATATTTGAAAATGGTTAAAATCTCAGAGTAGCCGGGTGTGGTGGCGCATGCCTGTAATCCCAGCACTCAGGAGGCTGAGGCAGGAGGATTGTTGTGAGTTCGAGACCAGCCTGAGCTACAAAGTGAGCTTAAGGCCAGCCTGAACTGCATAGTGAGACCCTGTCTCAAAAAGACAAAAAAAAAAAAAAAAAAAAAAAAAAAAAAAAAAAATCTCAGAGTAGTATTGTATTACAGACAGAAGACATTTCAATATTGGTTTTTAAAATGTACAAGATCTCATTAATGATTCTTGTGAGCATACGTAGCTACTAGTTATGCTTTACAAAGGCATCAGGTTAAACCTTTAAAACAAACCAGGAAATAAAATGGTAAGCACCTTCCACATGTACTCCCATGTACGTCCAGGTGCTGGGGGCTCATCTCTTTTATCTGCTTAGAAACACTGAGGACAAGGGTAGAAAATGGGGTAAATTAATGGTTATGATAAAAGTACTGCTGTGAGGACTCCCTAGGGTGTGGTCCAGAAGTGGTTTTGTAAGGGACTTCTCTGATGTGGGTCTCTGCTTTCAGTCTGAACTGAAGCAAGGTTAAATGCTAAGGCAAGGAGAAGAATTGCTCTTTCAGGCAATTCTGTTTTTTTCATATGAGCGTCCATAGATGGTGAGTCCCATGTTATGCTCCTTGATGAAGATCTGCTTTGGAGTAGAGTCCTTCTGTACCCTTCATACAACCCAGAATCTTAGGAGAGGTTAGTGTTTTGCAGTAGGGAATAATATCAAATAAAAAGAAGTATTGCCCAGTGTGAAAATAGCTATGGTAAGCATTTATTACCTTACCAGAAGTTCTCCCACATCCTCTCAGATTGGATTTTATATAGCTCTCAAAATGCAGCAATGACACCCTTAGTGGCTGCAGTCTCTAGTCTGCCCAACTGCGCTGATCTTTTCGGACCTTGATATTTACAAATAGCTTAGAATGTCAGAGTCACAGTCAGGATTTTTCAGTCCTGATCCACCACTGGGATCAACCGTGGAGCTGTTTGAACACTACAACATGCTTCCCCTCCCCTCAGCACACCAAGTTGTGTTTAATTTTTCAGTTTGAGAAACTGTTCATTAAATTGTATGGGTATTTGGCTATATTCTGAAACACTACCAAAATATCTTCTTGAGGTTTATAACATTCATGCACACACACATATATACCACCACCAACAATAACAGTTATTTGAGCCTTTTCAATAATTTTTCTGAATCTAGAATTTTCAGTAAATTATTTAAGGTTTTAAACTTCAAGTATCAATAGAACCATGGATATAATGGATGTTTTTAAAGCTTTTAATGCAGTTTCCTTAGCACAGTTATGACCAGATGTGTTTTGATGCTTCTTGAATGTGTGTAGTGTAGGGATAAAATAGTCTACTCTGCAGTTTCCAGGTTTTGTTCTAGAAGAGCAAAATGGAAGAAGTGAGTAGAAATAAAGAATGGAATTTTAAAAGGAACAATAAAAATTCTGATGTAATTAAACAAAGAGATCCTTAATCCTGTTGTAGTTTTAGGTGGTCTTTTGGGCCATATTTAGTTGCTAAGTGACAAAGCAAGTCTACAAGCCTACAGGCCACTTGAGTAGTGATGCGTTCAAGTCAATGACAGCAGTACAGACACTGTGGTGCCAGAAGGCTGTCTCGCCTCCTGACATAGCATCTGTCCTAGTGTGAGTCTGTGTACTCCATGATGTTGGCACAATGATGCAGTTACCAGGGATGCATTTTCTGAGATTGTGCCTCAGCTGTTCAGCGACATCTCACCACATGTTCAATGTAAGATGGCGGCATGATGAGAGGAATGAAAGTTGCTGAGACCTCGAAGAAAAGTTGGTGCAGCTATCTGAATTGGGATATTTGCTACCTTACCCATAAATAAATTTTTTTAAATTTAAGTATATTGTATTCTGAATCAAAGGAACAATTAATCAAGTAACCCAATATTGCTATTCAGTTAACTCAGAAACAGACTTTGGGCCCAAGAATATGTAGAATGAAGTGTTACATTGTGATATTCAATAGCTCTTTTCAATAATTTGTAATTTGTTCTGTTGCTTTATCAACTATTACCAGCAAATACTTGCCAGAATGCCAGTACATTGTAATGGCTTATTTTCTCCCTTCTAGTCTGTAGATGCTGACTGGCCTCCTGCCCTGGATGACTAACTTTGAACTCTGGAGATGGAGTAGGATTTCCCTAGTGTGATGTGGACATCCATGCAGCATATCTGTAAAATGGCTGGTTACCCACCATAACAGTGTCTTGGAAACCATTTGGATCATGTTGATCTATTTTTACAATTTGTTGTAACACCTCAGGACCTATCTGATATGTGTGTGTTAAACTGTTCTAAGGATGACTGTGACTTCTCATTCCTCCTTTCACCTCTACAAAAACTGAATAACAAAACCATTCTTCCTCTTAATTTTTTGTAGAGAAGTACATAAACAGGAAACATTTTGTTAAGTGTTCACATGATTTCTCTTCACCTTAGATATACCACTTTTAAATTCATATTCTAAATTTTAGGGCTGGGAGATAGCTCAGTGGAATAAGTCCTTGCCTGGCAAGCACAAGGTCCTGAGTTTGATCCCTGGTACCACCAAAAAACAAACAAATTTTAAAAATTATTCGAATAAGTTATAATATTCTGAATATCTTATAATAGCCTGAGATATCAAATGCAAATATGACATTATTTTCTGGCTGATGTATCACAAATTATAATGATATCAAATAACTTTTTAAAAATGTATTTAGTACAAGGTCTACAGGGTCTCACTACATAGATGGAACTTGCAGTGATCCTTTTGTTTTCAGCCTCCCAGGCCCTGGGATTATAGGCGTACATCACCACACCCAGTCTCAATAGCTGTCTCAGTGTGCCCTGGGGGCGGAGCCGGCATGGCACACTGGGAATCGAGCCCCAGAGGCTGTGCTGTGCCTAAGCAGGCGCTTTAGTACACTGAGCTATCTGGCTGGCCCTTCAAATTACTAGTTTTGACAGTCTAAAATTTCTAGTGCATGTTTCTTCTGCAGGAAAAGTGAAACTTTTGAAATTGAGGCACAACATGGTAAGAGACTGGCATGAGTATTTTAAATAAAGAGAAACAAGTGCCTTCAACAGTTTCAATTCCAGATTAACAATTTGAAAAACTGTGGAACTCGGTATGCTAGTGCATGCCTGTAATCCCAGCACTTGGGAGGCTGGGGCAGGATTGCTGCAAGTTTGAGGCCAGTTTAGGCCTCATCGTGAGATCAGAGATAGTCAGAACTATATAGTGAGACCCTGTCTGAAGAAAAATTCTATTGCAGTATAATTTTCATTGGGTAATTCAACTATATGAGCTTTTTTAAGGATACATGTGATTTATAGTATTGTTTAGTCTTATCTCTATATTAAACATGGTTACTTGATACAAAGATTCACTTGAAATGTCAGGAAAATGCTTTTAATTGACATGGAAAAAAATCATTCTTGAAACTGTTTATCTGTGAATAATAAGAATAAATTGTTTTGTTATTTTCTTTGCCAGAAAATGAGAAAGGGATAACAAATCTTTATAAAAACAGGTTCTGTGTGGATGTTTCTTAATTTCAGGGAATTTTTTACTACAATACGGAATAATCAGGAACTTCCTCAGCAAACTTAAATTAGAAAACTTAAACTTCCTAAGTTATGCAAAATTTCAAGCCAAGAGTAAACATTAGCTGTAAGTAATTACTCTACATGTTCAGATAATTTTGAGACATAAATTGTTAAAATTAATGAGATTCTTTGTTTAGGCAGAATTAGGAACACTAACGACAGCATTACATGTTCTCATTTGCCTATATAAAACTTTAAAAATTAGTTTAATGATTTCCTACTTTAAGCTTTGTTAGTCTTTTTAGTAAGATTTAGAAAAAAGTTTTTTTTAGAAAAGTCTTTATTCCTAATATTTTAGGGCAAAAATCAACTGAATATTTGAAAAATTTAAAAAGAAATAGAAAATTTCTATTTCTAGAAATGAAAAAATTTCCAAGATGAACTAGTTACGGGTTAAAATGAAGTAGATTTAGAATTCATCTTTAAGAAAACAAAATATAACAGCTCTTCTCTTTTGGAGCATTATTGTTTATTTTTATTTTTTGTATTTTAGGGAACTATCTATAGGGTGTTCAGGGTCTCACTACTAGACTGGACTCAGTGATCCACCTGTTTATAGCCTCCCAAAAGCTGGGATTATAGCGCCCCACCATGTCCAGTCTCAATTGCTATCTCAGTGTGCTGGGGGGAGCGGCATGACAGGCCTGGGGATCGAACCCCTGGCCCCTGTGCCTGCTTCCAGGTGCTTTAATATTGTTTGATTTTTAAGTCCACATATAGGAATGAACGATGTAAGCTTTTCTGAATTTCAAAAATACTTTTCTTGAGCAGGGCAGCAGAAGGATCATTGCAAGTCTGAGACCTACAAAGTGCCCTGATCTCAGCCCTGCATTCCCATTTCTATCCCTTTCTCTTCTTTGCCTACCATGTAGCACATGGATGGCAGCCAGCACCCTGACGTTCACCTCAGGAGCTGGGTGTGGTGGTGCATGCCTGTAATCCCAGCACTTGGGAGGCTGAGGCAGGAGGATTGTTGTGAGTTCGAGACCAGCCTGAGCTACAAAGTGAGCTTAAGGCCAGCCTGAACTGCATAGTGAGACCCTGTCTCAAAAAAGACCAAAAAGAAAAAGACTATGGAAACACATTTCTGTTATTTAGAAAGCAAGAAGGAAAAGAGAATCTTTCAAAAAGGCATTTCAATACCTTTTCTAAGAGTCACTGCACAAGAATATCCAGCAACTGCATTGATTCAGATCAATACTGTAAGTCAAATTACAATAAAATCTAACAAGTTTCAGAATTTCCACATTTATTATATTACCAAGAAAAATGCTGTATACAAAGATATTACAAAGATAATAAAACATTCTGTACAAAAATTTGAACATTTTAAGAATTATTGCATGTTGATACAAAGCTTAACTTTAAATAATTTAACAGTGTTTGAGAACTTTTAAAAATTGTTTTCACTACCTTTAATTTTCAGACATTGTGAAGCAAATAAAATTCAGGAATCTGTATTCATTGTAGCCCATAGGGTTTTTGTTTTGTTTTTCAGTCTTGAACAAGCCCTGCAAACTGAGCTACAGCTGTGCCCTCTTTTATTTTTTATTTCAGACAGAATTTTGCTGAGTTACTGTTTTCCTCCTTCAACTTCCCAAAGTACTGGGACTGCAAGGTATCCACATTCAACCTAACTTTAAAATAATACTTTTTTTTTTTTTAATTTGTTAAAAGGGAACATGAGTGTCTTTTTGCATGCATAAAAAAAAAATGTACAGGGGCCGGGGAGATAGCTCAGTAAATAAGTGCTTGCCTGGCAAGTGCAAGGGGGCCTGAGTTCAATCCCCAGTTTCACAAAAAAAAGAAAAAAATGTATGGATACTACTTTTGAAATTTGATCTTTTCCATTGTTAAGCATATGCTTTAAATTCTACATTAGTTTAAATATTCAGTTGACTGAGCCTAAAATGACAATCAAACCATAATTTATATCTGATTACCTATTCCTGGGCTTATAGTGATAAGTAACATGACATTTCCTGTATATGTCATATGGAAAAAAATTATTTCCCCCTTTCATATCCAACCTCAGAAAAAAATTGGAAACCTTTTTTGCAGAAAGTTCATTAGAATCAAAGTCCTCACAATTAATAATCAACCTTTCTGTGTTTTGTTTTTTGGATACAAGGTTTGCTATGCAGTTCAGTTTGGCCTTGAGCTCACTTTGTAGCCCAGGCTGGTCTCAAACTCTTACCCTTCAAAGTGCTGGGATTACCAGTGTGTGCCACCATACCTGATTCATAATCAGCTCTTGCAGAGATTAGGAGTCACAGAATTTCAAAAATGAATTAAGTAACTGGCATTATCTTCAATAGGAAATCATTCTGCAAAGAATAAGGCCAAAAGAAGACTCTCCTGATCTAGGCAATAATTAGTGGCTTGAAAGAGAAACTTCAGTGCTCTTAGTGAAGTATTTAATTCTCAAGTGATTTTTCTCTATTGGGTATTAGACATCCAGGGTGTTTGAGTTAGAGACTAATCAGAGGGAAGTGACATATAGATGCTGGTTTAATTATATTTCAAACTATGCAATTTACAGTGTTTCTTAGGCATTATATGGTACAAAACATTCTTTCTGAGGTAGGAAGGGTAGGTATAATCTGACTAAAAATAGTCCCTATTTTCTTTGTTTCATGCTGTTTAACATGTAGTAGTCTGTTAATAAATCAATTTATAATACAAAATTACATGCTGTTATTAGGCAACTTGGATTACCAATTCTAAGCCTCTCTCTACATGGATAGTTTTTCTGAAGGATTTGGTTAAAAATAGACAACTCTTTCTCTACATAGAGATCATGAGTGGACAGGCCCAGTTTCCAATTTAAAAGGCCACTGTAAGGTAACAGATTCTGATGATAGAAATCAGAGTAGTGGTCTAGAGGTACAGATTTAGGCAATGGTTTGAAGGAAATGTCCAGGATAGTTATTAAATGCATGTAATAACATTATATACATAAAAATTATTCAAGCTGTATGTTTAAAATTGGTCTACTTTCTCCAGTTGACTTCACATGTGTTATCTCTCAGAAGGAAGTCTTTGAGAGCAAGAAGTTAATCCCATTCATTTGTATCATTCCCTGCTTTGCACATTTGGCATTCAAAAAATGTGATACCTGACTTACACAAATGCTGGAGCACCAGGACACTGATAAGCTATCAAGGAAGTACATGAGGGATGCCTGAGATTAAACCTGCTGCACACAGAGGAGAGCATGAGCTAGGTCACAGGTATAAAGTAACTAATAGTGAGAATTTAGATCTAAAACATGGCACTACTGTTTTCAATGGAGCTACTTTCAGTCTTAAAGGGCTGTAGGAGCGTTTTTAAAAAGAAAACGAGTGACATGTCATAGTAGAGAAGTGTCATGGAATCTTGGCAGCACTGTTTCCTGACAGGTTAAGTGCCTTTTCTTTAAAAAAAGAAAATCATACCTCTATGTGTAAACATAGTATAGTCTTCCTAATCTGAGAAGCTGAGAGTAAATGAGATCCAAAATGTACAACAGATGGTGTCAAATGAGAAGAAACTGTTCAAAAGGAAGGAGAAACTGGGATGAGGAAAGAAAGGGAGAAGCAAATGCAAATGCACACATACACATCATAAACTAATTTCTTAGTTCACTGAAAAGAAAGGTTTGTGCTGATGTTTAGACAATTAAATGCCTGTATCTTATACTTTGGGTAATTTAAAGGTAACAATATACAATGTATGAGCCATTGATATTCTGTTTCAAAATTTCAGTTTTATCCTTCCTCCTCTAACAGTAGATACCATTTATTTAGTTCCAACTATGCCAGGGACCGTGCTAAGTGCTAGAATCCCAGAGATGAATGAGACAATACTTAACAAACTATAATTTCTGTAATATGGGCACATGCACAACTGTACCTCAACTATGGGACTAAGCCTCATGGAAAAGCCTCATCTTTTGTTTTTATTTTTGGTACTGGGGATCAAACTCAGGACCTTATGCTTGCCAGACAGGCACTTAAGCCACTGAGCTATCTATCTCTCTCTCTCGGCCCCCTTTTTTGATGCAAGTTCTTGCTATGTAGTTCAGGCTAATCTTAAACTCACTATGTGGTCCAGGCAGGCTGTAAACTTGCAGTGATCCTCCTGCCTCAGCCTGCCAAGTGCTGACATTATAGGTGTGCACAACCATGCCTGGCTAGAAGCCTGTTTTTAAGGAAGTTACATGGGTATGGACTCCTGCTATTGAGTTTGGTACCCATTGATCTATGTGGCTATAAGTAAAACAATTTTTTTCAATGACCCTATACGTATTTAAAGTGCCCAGTAGCCACATGGCTCAGGCTACCATAAATTAGCAAAGATAAAGAACAATTCCAGTGTTTATTAAAAAAATAGTTACTGAGCTGGCCTACAGTAGCTTCCAAAAACATAACATTTACCTAGAATCTAAGCTCCTTGAGTGAATCCTGTTAGCACTGTGACCCGCACTTAGAACTAAGCCTAGCATGTAGTACATTTCAGTTAGCCTTGCTTAACAGACTGTTAAATGAAACTGGAAATAAAAGAATGAGTGTTCTATTTGCAGAGAAGCAGATGCAGAGTAGGTAACAGTATAGAGGTCTGACAGAAAATGTTAATTCCTAAGGGAAACTGTAATAAGGAGAAAGTACTTATAAACAGGTTTCTATTAGTACATGTCTGCAGTATTGACCTTCATGGTAGATAGCCAGCACATTGAAATGTACAGCTCCATTGTTTTTATGCCTCTCTCATCTCTTGGTTCCCTTTCCATTTGCAGCAGCTCTCCCTCGTATTTATGGTTTATCTTTTGTGTGTGCGTGTGTGGGTAGGGGGAAAGGGAGAGAGACAGAGGACACAAGTTGAACTGGGGGCCTTCATAGTGAACTACATTCAGCCCATGCACACATTCATTCATTTGTATTTATTTTTCAGATAGGGTTGTGCCAAGTCACTAAATTGCCCAGGCTGGGCTGAACCTGCAATCCCCCTACCTCGACCTCCCATGGTGTTGAGATTATAGGAATGGGCTACCGCAACTGGCTTGGGGAATGAGATATTTTTTACTGGAGCACTTAGAATATCCTGTTGGGGGAATGAAGAAGGCTTTATTAAGAAAGCAGCAGCAATGAAGAAAGGGCAGATACCCAAGATTTTTAGGAGGCAGATTCAAAGGGACTTCATTAGTGTGAAGAGACAATATAATTATGAGATGTCTATTAAATATTTCAGGCAGCAAGTGGTAATGCCATTAAGCAAGGTAAACAGTGCAATAGGGCGGGCCAGGAATATAGTTCAGCAGCATAAGCGCCTACCTGGCAAGCATAAGGTCTTGAGTTCTATCCCTGGCACTGCAAAAGTAAAAAATAAAAGAATTAAAATTTTGAGTGTGATAGAAGCTACACTGTATGGGCACTCAGGCAGCATAAAGAAAGGAAAACTAAAGACAGACATTACGGAGATGGCACAGGAGAGAAAAGCACCGCTTCCTATGATGAATGTTTCCATTATGTCTATCTAAAATGTACCAAGAAAATTAAAAAAAAAAAAAAACACCGACTGTAGGCTGTGCTGGGGTTTTAGAGGAATAACTGGGCTTAGAGAAGCATCTTATTTAGAAATGCTAGGGAGCTCAACAGGCAGAAAGTCGTACACAGGACAGTTAGGACTAACAAAAAGACATAGGATTGGTGTAGAGGGGGTGTCCCATGTCCCCAGGTCTCTCGTAAGGAACCAGTGGGAGCTACAAAGAGTGCTCAGCAGCTGAGGAGAAACCGAGACGTGTGGAGAGAGGCTCTGCACTCTGTGGAAGTTAGGATGTGGAGGGAAGGAGCGCAAGGAGGGAGGAATTTTTTGCTGTCTGTTTTCTGTTTTGCTGTTGGTCTTCCTTTTTAGGCTGGAAAAGACATTTATTATCTTTATACAAAGAGGGGAAGAACTAAATGGTGATCTAAGGATTCAGTAAACTCCGTTGTATGGTGGAGTTTACAAAGGAAAGGACATGCTGTCCTCAAAACTAAGTGAAGGTACAGGGAGAAATGCACAGCCAAATGCATTTTAAATTATAAAACAACGTCTATGCTCAGTAAGGAGTAACTGAAAAATAGAATCCACTGGAAACACTGTAAACATAAGACTCAATTCATTTTAGAGGGAAAAATTGCAAAACAAGACAATGCTTGCTTAAACTCCACTGAATTGGTCTATTTAAATTGATCAGTGCTAATTCATATGAAATTATTACTATTATGTCTTTTTAAGATAGGGTGTCACTATGCACTTCAGGCTGGCCTTGAATTCACTTTGTAACCCAGGCTGGCCTTGAACAACTCGCAGGAATTCTGCCTCAGCCTCCCAAGTGCTTCCATTAGAGGTGTGTACCACCACACCCAGCTTCATAGGAAATTATTAAGATTATGTATTTTTAAAATAACATACCACCTACCAGTCACCATCTGGAGAAATCCGGGATTCATATTCTGAACAGGAAATAAATTATAAACTAGGGTTTTTTTTCCTGTCTACTAAGTTCCACTAAATATATTTGGGATTTTTTTTTCAATTTTATATGACAACTATTTATTCATGTAATAATAATATGAAAAATATCCTAATAGGGGATTTTAATTTTTTTATCCAAATCTCAAATCTTTTCCTGCTCTTCTTTCTACTTCCCAGTACCATGCAATTTGCAATTTCTGTTTATGGGGTATTCATACATACCCCATTTTTACTAATAATTTATATAATTTATATAAATGATTAATTTGGTGGGCTCTGTAAAGGTGAAATACCACATTAGCCTACAGCATGTTTCCAGGGTAGGTTATTAATAGCTTGGTTGGACTCCTTTGGGGGGATAGACTCTAAGCGAAATGACACAGCATTTCTAGCCAAGGATATGTTCCTGTTTCTAGCTGAGGACATGCTCAACATCTGGGGTAGATTCTAGTTGTACGATCAACTAGATCTTTAATACATTACTAAGCATCATCCCTCACAATTAAATTACTGCTCAAATTCTACCATCATTTTCTCAGTTACTTTGCTTTCAAACAATTTGGATTACCATTATTAATGCTGGACTTGAACTTACATGATTCTGACAAGAACCTAATATCAAATGAAACAAAAATCTTAAGTATCTAATAAAGCCATTGTTTCAAAAAACAAAGTTCTATTGGTGATACTTTGAACATTTAATAAATTATTTATGGAGTATTTAACATGAGGCAATGTCAGTTGCTCTATACACTGGGGATGTGATAATAAGACACAAGAACTTCTGCCCTCATGAAACTTGTATTTCAGTAAAGGATACACAAAATAAATAAATGCCTCATCAAATCAGGGCTACACATATACATAAAAGCAGGAAGAATAGGAATGGCGGGGTTAGTCACGGTAGGCCCTGGCCAGTCTGTCAACTTCGGTGACCTGGGAACCACTGATGAGATTAGTAAAGCATGCTTCTAAGTGTGTTGAGGTGGATCAAGGGCATGTGACTCTGAGGAATGTATGGCTCACGGTCCCTTCCTCCTGGGCATTTTTCCTGGTGCCTTGCTTCCCCGTTTCCATGAACTAAGCAACTTTGCCTAACTACGCCCTTCTGCCCCTGGCCTGGAGCCAGCTGACTGTGAACTGAATCCTCTGAAAACCACGAGCCAAGTAAACTTCTGTTCCTACAGTTGTGGGTGTCGGGTATTTTGCCCAATGGCAAACTGACTGATATAGAATACTGGTAGTTCGGAAATAGGGTTTTTGCTATAGCTACACCTGATGCTGTACTTTAGAAGGCTTTCAAATTTATGGATAAGAGCAGAAAGATTTGAGGGTGCAAGTCAGAGGAGCACTGGAATTCTTAAAGCAAAGCTGATAGGTAATTCTAGTCTGAGCCCAGAAGACCAGAATGCTAACAGGAATGCAGACAGTTAAGGTCGTGCTCATGAGGTTTCAGAAAGAAACAAGGACTCGGAAAACTGAACTAAAGGTCACACATATTATACTCTGGCCAAAAAAAGTATACAGTTTGCTTATTTCCTGGGGAAGCTAAGTTTGAGGTTTATAAACCAATATGACAGAGGAAATTTCAAGGCAGCCCAATTGTTTTGGCAGTGGTGTGAATACTGCTGACTAATTTCTGCTAGATCTATAAGTGAAAACTGGAAGCAAAAAGCGAGCTAAAATATCTGAAAAACTCTAGTTTAAAAAGAAACATGTAGCAGATACAGGGACCAGGGTTTGATCCCCAGCGTGCTGGCCCCGCCCCCAGGGTACACTGAGACTGTAATTGTGATTGGGCATGTACCTATAATCCCAGTGCTTGGGAGACTGAGAACAGGAGAATCACTACGAGTTGGATCTGTGTAGTGAGGCACTATAAACCATGTACTAAAAAAAAAAGAACCATGTGTTACAGTTGGGGCCAGAGGAATGGTTCCTGAAGAGATTAGCACAATTCAGAAGAAACCAAGCACTCTGAACTGGAACAAGAAGAAATAAGCTTTGAGGGCATGTCAGGAATCAGCAAGACCCTACCTGTCCTGGGCTCAAGAGTATAAAGGTATAAATTTTCACTTAAAATGGGTTTTTTCCATGAGTTGGATATGGGACATAAAGGAATCAAGGATGGTGCCAAGAGTTTTGGCCTGAGCAATTAGAAGCATGGCATTGCCATTTACCGAGTTGGAGCAGACTGAAGGAGAAGCAAGCTGGGAGGAAAGACCAAGAACTTAGGTCTAGAGGTACTGAATTGGAGCTTTAATTAGATTTCTACATGTCAAACAGGTAGTTGTATGAGACCATAGAGAACAGAAATACCTAAGAGGTACAAAGAAGGTTCTCACTCTTGAAAATATGGGTGCAAAGCTAAAAATCATAAGTAATTTTAAAGATACAGATTTAAATAGTATAAAATGGAGGAACCCTCCCATACGAGAAAGCTCACTTCAACTGCCTTCTGCACAACTTAACATTTTAAAGAAGTTTGATTTATATATAAATCTAAGAAATTCCAAGAAGCCCTAGAAAACCCCTTAGGGGTGCATAGGCCTCAAAAAAAAAAGAGAGAAAAAAAAGTAATTTATTTTTTCAATGGCATAGCCATTACAAGTTTTCCCTTAAATTTGCATGAAAGCAAATATCAGTTAATTCACTTAACAATACATTAATATGTTATAAAAGAAATATAAAATTAGAAAAAACTCTTCATTGTTTAATGTCCTCTTTAGAGTCTTTCCTGGGGAAGTGCAGTAGAATTCTGAAGATAGAATTCACACCACACACAGTATGTCAGGTCTTTCAAAGAAGAAACAGAACATTTTTTGGTGTGTTTGTGTTTTGTCTTGTTGGGTAGAAGCCCAGCCTAGCCTTGAACTCCCTCAGCCTCCTGAGTGCTTAGTTTGAATGTGTGTACCATCACTTTTAGCTTGAGTTTTCTTTTTATAATAACTTCCAAGATTTGATTTCTATATACACCCAAAGCATATATTCTATATACATCTGAAGTTTAATACTTCTATAAAAAAGAAGTTACAAAAAAAGCTTTGTATTATATTTTTGGTGAGACAAATATGAGATGCTATGTATCACTACTACCAAAATGATCACAAACATTTTAAAAGATTTAAGTCCTACTTAAAAATACTCATATGGAAAGGGTTCACTCAGTTGCTCATTCTGCATATTACCGAAGTTTGAATACTGACTATTCTGAAAACTATGGTTGTTTGGATTAGTACCATTTGATGGTCCTGGCTCATTTATCAGGCCATTATCTGCACAACTAAAGTCAGATCGCTCAAATGCATCTGACTGCGAGACAAAAACTGGATTGCTGGAACTGGTGCCTGTTGACATAGAGGAAGAAGACATCTGCTGGAGCTGTCTCAAGTCTCTTGGATCTAACACTGAGTTACAGGAGTGGTTTTCAAGATTCATGCTCACAAGTCTCGAGTTGTCTGTCTCTCCCATGCTGTCACTGTTGGCTGTCATCAAATTAGGCAGCATGGTGGCATCAGAAATACCATATAAGTCAGCTGGAGACATGGAGGTGCTTTCCATCCTGCCCAGGTCATCAGCACTGTTATAAATGCAAGCATTAGAAGCATTTAAATCACTCCCAACAGGCATGGCCAGGAATGATGAGATGCTCTGTGAATTAGTGGGAAGTGTTGAAAAACTGCTCAATGGATTTGCACTGACTGAATGTGAGGTGGGATGGGACACTGGTGACCAGCTTGAAGACTGCTGAGATACCACTGAGGGCATGACTGGAGCATGGTGCGGCATTCTACTCGTGATGGACACTGCAGAGTGATAGTAGGGTTCTGCTTGACTTGAAATCCCTGAAGGCCGGGACATTTCTGAGATAACTGTACCATGAGGAAACAAGTTCGATTCTGTGGGAAGAAAAATGTATTTAATCAATTTAAAATGAACAAAATTATACAAAGCATTACTTCTAAATTAAAAGTGCAAAAACATTAATAAAAATTTCTAAGTAACTGATAATATTGAAATAAAAATTCTGTAAAATATATTAAAATTATTATTAAATTCTGTAATGTGTAATTATTTTATAAACAAAAAAATAAAATTATATTTGTAAAAAAATAAAATAAAATGGTTTTTGTAAGTCATTTTGTCATATGGAATGCCACTCCAAATGAAAATCTAGCTTTTGAGGACCTTTCCATGTATTTTAAAAAGAAAGTATCAAAGGCCAAGAATATAACTCAATGACACAAGTGCTTGCCTGGCAAGGGCTAGGTCCTGAGTTCGATTCCTGGTATACCAAAAAGAAAAAAGAGAACTTCGTTTCACAGTCTTACTTTTTGGAGAAAATGGAAGTATGGGAAAAACATTTATTAGATATGAATGGAAAATACACATAACTTTTTAAAAAGATAGATTAAGTTATGACCCCAAAATTCAAAATTTTCTATCAGAAAAATAAACTAAGGAAAAATTAATTCTGTATTATTTACACATTACTTAAATGTTACATATACTAAGCACAGCGATGGTGTTCAATCCCCAGTGTGTCATGCCAGCCCCACCCCCAGAGTGTGCTAAGCCAATGACTGAGATTGGGCATGTGGCGTGTGCCTGTGATCCCAGCACTTGGGAGGCTGAGAATAGGAGAATCAAGTGTGATCCATGTAGTGAGACCCTGTAGACCCTGTCCTAAATACAAAAAAAAAAAAAAAAAAAAATCACATATACTAAAGGAGAGGCCCGAAGATGCAACTAGAGTCAATACTCTATGTGAAATAAACCAGACTCCCATGTGTAAATATCATATTATCTCCCTAGTGTAAGAACCTGAAAGAATAAATAGAGCCTGAAAGGTATAGATACAGTAAAATGCTAAGAAACTGAACTTAGGGATTAAATAACGAAGATGAGAGAAAGGAGAAAAGATAAGAAAAATGTAGGGGGAAAATATGCAAGTATACATACAGGATGACTGAGGTGACTTGACTGTGTTAAACTTTTCCATTAGTTTTTTGAAAATAGCAGTTAATGTATAGAATTTTCACCTTGACTAATTCTGGATGCTGATAGCTGCAATCTAAGCAACTACACTGAGGACAGCAATGTGTAATACAAAAACACATGCTTGAATACCTCTCACCTTGGTCTTCTACATACATACCATTTCTACTGAAACATCAATTATTACTATGTTCTCTTTAAAATAAATTGTTTTAAAAAGGCAAAAAAAAAAAAAAAAAAAAAAACCAAAAAAGAAAACAGAGATAAGAACAAGGGCTGGCCAAATATCTCAGCAGATTAAAGCACCTGCAAGCAGGTGCAGGGGTTGGGGGTTTGATCCCCTGGCCTGCCACGCAGACTCTGCCCCTAAGGCACACTGAGACTCAAGGAGGCTGTAAACAGGTGGATTACTACAAGTCCAATCCAGCAGTGAGACCCTAAACATCCTGTAGACCCTTTCCTAAAAAAAAACAAAAAAAAAGAGACAAGAACAAAAATTTAAGGTTTCTTGAAAGCAATCAGTAATATGCAATCGTATGTGCAAGCTTATGTAACTTTCTGTTAATCTGAGTAACCGATTTGATGGTAAAAAGATAATATAACAACCATTGTTAATTAGCTATTCTTGTTTTGAAAATCTGTAACATATGTATTATTGTATGCTACCCTGTTTCTGTATTTCTGAGTTTTGTCCTTGCATTTGTTTTTACTTTTAGAAATAAAAATTTTAAAATGATAATAAAATTAAAAAAAAAACAAAGCAGGAAAAAGTGGTGATTGAAGAACTTAACAGGCCAGGCAGATAAGCTCAGCAATTTGAGGCACCTGCTTGGCAAGTGCAAAGACCCAGGTTCAATCCCCAATACCACATGCTGTACCCTGCACTGTTTCAGCCACCAAAACAGGGCATGGTAGTGCATGCCTGTAATCTTAGGGCTAGGGAAAACGGAGATAAAAAGTTCACAGAGTTCGAGCTATGTGGTAAGACCCTGTGCCAAGTAATTTTTTTTTTGGCAGAACTTGGGATTGAACTCAAGCCCTTGAGCTTTCCAGGGACGCGCTTATTCTACTGAGTATCTCCCTGACCTCCAAATAAATAAATCTTAAAGAAAAAAAAAAAGAACAAGCAGGAGAAAAGACTTTCAACTAACCCTTGGTTGAAAGATGTAAATCAGGGCTTGGTAAATTTTTGTTTTCTATGAAAGTCCTGACAGTTAAGTATTTGAGACTTTGTGAGCTATACAGATAGTTCCACTGAACTATCTGGGGGAAAAAAGAGACTGAGAGTATTGCTTAGCTCAAAAGCACTTGCCTAGCCTGGCTGACACAGGAATAGTGTCATCAATTTGAGGCCAGAACTAGGCTACATAGTGAGTTCAATGCCAGCCTGCACTACACAGTGAGACACTACCAAAAAAATTAAAGCACTTGCTGAGTGTATGAGGTTCACTGGGTTCAACCTTCAGTACTGCCAAAAAAAGAAAGATAAAAAGGCACTTAGAGACACTATATAACCTAATTAATATGGCTGTGTTCCAATAAAACTTTATTTATAAAGACAGATGACTAAACAGGTCAAATCATTTCTCCATCACACAATGCAATTAGTAAATTATTACTGTATGAATAAAGCTGGGAAGATGGCTCAGTGGAATAAGCGCTTGCCTGGCAAGCACAAGGGCCTGGGTTCAAGGCCCAATTCTGCCAAAACAAACAAACAAACTTACTATATGAATAAAATGTACTTTCTCAAACAATAAATTTCTCAAACATGTTTTTCAAGAATGTCCAGAAGCCAAGCTCAATTCACTTTTAAAAACATGAAAAACTTCGTAGGAATGGAAAATATTAAGGAAGCAGCTGTTTATTCTTAAAAATTAAATTCTAATGCACCATGTAAAGTACAGAATTTCAGATCACAAAGAATAGTCTATAGAGAATAAAATACCTTTTTTAATGAGTCTTGCTTCTCCATTTGTTCCTGGGGGGCATGGTCTTGGTCTCTCTGGAATATTAACTGCTACAATAAAGATTTTTCCATTAATAAGCATAATCTGATTAATTTGTCTGAGAAACCAAATAACACAAAATCTACTTAAATATGAATCAATCTAAAATATTCTTACCACAATCCTGGCAAAGTTTCTGGAAAAGTAGAGTTGTTTTTTGTTTCTTTGATTTATTGCCATAAGTATCTGATTAAAATAGAAACCAAAAAAAAAAAAACCAAGAAAGCAGGTGAGTCATCATGGGATTATACTTCCCCTCCATTAGTTAAGAAGGTACTTCATTTGCATATAGAAAATGCTTTAAAGAAATACAAATAATAAGAACTTGGTAAGTATATTATTATAGAATGTCCCAGAATTGTTATAAAGTCTTTTTCTTTCAAAAAAAAAAAAAAAATACAAAATAGCTTGTTTTTCATCACACCTGTAAGTCAATACCAACTAATAAAATAAGGACTAAAGTAAAATAAGGACTAAAACAAGTTTTCCATCTATGAAAAGGGCATAATAAAGTGAAAAACAGGCTACCAAAAATAAAACAAATTTTGATGAACATTTTAAAGATACTCTAAAATTACTTCAGCTGAGTCAAATGTTCCCAACAGAAATGTAAAGAGCATAAAAGGGGAAAAAACCCTAAAATTTACAAGAAAAAAATGAAATTGTGAATTGTGAATAAACATAACTGGGCCAGGGAGATGGCTCTGTGGAATAAGCGCTTCCTTAGCAAGCGCAAGGGCCTGAGTTCAATCCCCTGTTCCGCCAAAAAAATAAATAAACATAACCGCTTCAGTGTATCTTACAATGCACTAATAGGATCAACTTTAAGAAACGCACATATAATCAGCAGCACCCTGGTGTCGGGCCCTACCTTTTTCATCCGGCAGATACCTAAAGTCCATGGACTCACTAACTTCCTGGTCAGAGGGCCTCCGCAGCTGCATCTGCACAGTCACTGGCTCTGTGATGGCTTTGCAGTAGGGCGGAGTCTTGAACACGATGGCCACCTGGCGGTGCACGTCTGCTTGGGAAAAGATCCCTTTCGCTTCCCAGTCATTGAGCACAAAACGGACTTCTATGTCATCTAGTAAATAAGAAGCCAAAGAAGTAATAAGAATGGGAAGACAAAGTAACATCCATTCATTCACTCATCTAAAATACATTCTAAATTTAATGAAAAAAAAAAAAAGAGTAAATACCTTTTTGAACTTTGTCACAAAGTAAAAATATTTCATCTCCTCCTCTGACACTTCCACAGTTCTTGTTTACTCGACAAATCCTTAATTCTGCAGTATTTGGGGCACCTACATATAAAGGATCTTTTTAAAATGGGTTGCTACCTTAGTAATACAGTTTAATCCGTTATCAAAGGGAGAATTGGGGGAAATCGTTTATGTAATACATAAAACATAGAAAGTTTTAATGTCCAGATAAAAGATGCTACATTAATCATCCATATATGCCCCTTCCTTTTCTAACTGCTTTACCAAACCTGGCTTACAGCCTTGTAATTCTGTTTCTAGGCAATGACATTTCTCTAAATAAATCTCCCTGCTTCTGATTCTGATGCTTCCAGTCCACCCTACACGTTGTCATCAGGTTAATCTTCTTAAATCATTGGCCATCATTGGTAATTTTCTGTGTTTGCTTTTATTTGGGAAATATTGCTACAGCACTGCAGTTCTCACTGGCATTCAATGCTCTGTATGATGGGGGTACTCCAACCTTCATTAACGTCCTGAGTCTCACTATTCTACATACAAAACAGGTAATGACCATTATAAATATATGTACAAGTGTTTACACATTAGAAGATATTTGAGGGCAGTTTCATAATCAAATGATAAATGTCCATATTTTTTTTTTTTTTTTTTTTGTCTTTTTGAGACAGGGTCTCACTATGCAGTTCAGGCTGGCCTCGAGCTCACTTTGTAGCTCAGGCTGGTCTCGAACTCAAAACGATTCTCCTGCCTCAGCCTCCCGAGTGCTGGGATTACAGGCATGCGCCACCACGCCCGGCTATAATGTCCATATCTTTTAATCTAGCATTTCTACTCTGGAAATATCTGCCAGAGAATTATTTCTATAGATATGCATGCATAATAATATTTATTTGAGTATAGTTTGTTAGCAATGTAGGAAGAATTAAACAAACAACATGTCTTATAATAGTGATTTTATAAAACTGTGATATAGCTATGTAATGAAACATGCTCTCGTGTTACAGGAAAAACGTAACGTAAAAGGAAAAGAGGTTCAAGATATACTGCAAAGAGAAAACAATTTTTTAAAGATCAGTGATAACTTTTTAATGTTGACAAAATTATTTTGTGTGGATGATAATATATTTGTATATATGAAGAAGAAACTGCCAAAGTATGGTTAACTTTTGGAGGATGAGATTATAGGAGATTCACTTCATTCATATATTTCTATAATGTCTGAGATTTTCCAAGAATGAACATACATTTTTCTAATTATCAAAATATTTTAAAAATTAAGGGGGCCGGGGAGATGACTCAGGAGAATAAGTGCTTCCCTGGCAAGCACAAGGGCTTGAGTTCAATCCCTGGTTCTGCCAAAAAAAAAAAAAAAAAAAAAAAAAAAAAAAAAAAAAAAAAAAAAAAAACAAAAAAAAAAAAAAAAAAAAAAAAAAAACTAATATAAAAACCTAAGAAAGTCTACAAATAAAAGAAAATAAAGCACTTACGGTTGTCATAAATCGGATTAGAGACAACAGGAGGCAGTGCGGTTGTCAAATTACCATGTTCATCAGGAAGAAAAACTTGAAAACAAAGTCTCACCACATTGAGGTCGCAATCTTCAATGTCAAGCAGCTGCTGTTCAGGAACTGAACAGAATTTTAAAATATAGTACAGTAATAAAGAACTAAAATCCAACCAGGTCTTTCTTACTCCTCACCCATTATAGTCAATAACCTTGAATAGCATCCATAACTAACCTAAATAGTGCCTATTATAATTAAGCATTCACTAAAAATATTTGATAAATTATAGCCATGTTCAGAATGTAGAATCCTCGACTAAAATTAACATCGAGATTTCTTTAATGGAAGCAAATTATACACAACAGAAAAGATCAAATTGATAAATTACCTTCTAAATCTTGCAACAATTACTATCATTACCTTTTTTTATAGATAAGGAACTCAGATGAAATTAAAGTTTCACAGCTAAGTATTATTAAGATGGGAATCTGAACCTAGAGCCTTTGTTTTTAAAAATCAGAAAATTTAACTTATATTCCACATAAAAGTAACATACATAGAAATACAGACTAAACTTTAGATCAACACTTTAGAATAAAATATTAAAGAAAATAACAGATGATGTAAGACAGCTAGTTTCCACAAGACACTTTATGTGCAAAATAAGTTTGCTTAAGAAAAAAATATAGTGTAGAACCGGCCAAATAGTTCAGCAGATTAAAGTGCTGCTGGGGGTTTGATCCCTGGGCCAGCCATGCTGGCCCCACCCCCTGGGGCACACTGAGGTGGCAATTAATACTGGGCGAGGTGATGCGCGTCTGTAATCCCAGCTCTTGGGAGGCTGTAAACAGGTGGATCACTATGAGTCCAGTCTAGTAGCGAGACCCTGAATACCCTGTAGACCCTTCCCTAAAATACAAAACAACAACAACAAAAAACCTGGTGTAAAAAATATTATATATATATATTATATATATCTCATAGAATAAAGACAATTTGATATACCGAAAACAATTCCAAAAGAAAGTATAACCTTTTCAAAAAATACCAGAAGCTACACTATAATATTATCCTATTTTTAAAAGACAAAATATATACATAAATTATATTAAAATGTCACTTTGTTAAATATTAACATTTAAAATCACACATCTGGAAAACCAATTAATCACATTCCTTAATCTCATAGGTAGTAATAAAAATGTATTAATCTTTTAATGATACACAGTCTCAGTAGCTGTCACATTTAAACTTATGCAAATATAATCATTCTTTAACCTTAACATTTGAATGAATAGACAAGTGCACATTTGTATGACAGAAAGCTAAAACCCTATGACACCAGCATCACAACAACATACTCTGGAGGTACCATTACAGAGGCCTATCCCTTCAAAAGCAAGGTTTAGAGTATTATAAATTTAGAGTCTGAGATTTCAGTATTTCTCAATTTTAAAAATGAATAGCCAATACATATACACAAAATGAGTAGCTAGGTGCTCTTGATGAAAGTGCCTTCCCGGATACCTCTATGTGAATAAAAAGAAAAAAAACCTTCTTAGTCTGTGCTACTATAATAAAATATGTGAGATGGGAGAATTTTATTTCATTTTTTTAAATGTATTTGGTTGTTACAGGTCTCACTACGCAGCTCAGACTTGTGGTGATCCTCCTGCTTTCAGCCTCCCCAGCGCTGGGATGACAGGTGTGTGCCACTACTATTCTGGCTGGCTCAGCCCACCCCAGGGACAGGGCTGGCATGGTATGTGGTGCCAGGGATGGAACTGCAGTCCCTGTGCCTGCCTAAGCCTGCCTGAGCAGGCAATTTAGTCCTGTGAGCTGTCTCGCAGGCCCTATATGAAATTCTTGAAAAGATTAATACATATATGGTGACAGGAAACAGGTTGGAACAGAGGACACTGGGGCAGAGGACTATGGGAATTCTAGCAGGTGATGAAAATATTCCTCTTTTTTTTTTTGGCTTCTGTATCAGGGATTGGATCCGGGGCCTTTATACTGAGCCGCATGGCCACCTGCTCAGCCACTATGTTGCCCAGCTTAGGCTCAAACTTGAGATCCGCTGGCTCAGTCTTCCAGAGTGCTGAGATTTGACGCATGTGCCACCACACTGAGCTGGACATGTTCTTTATCTTGAGGCCTTGTGGGAAACTGCATTTAGTGGATCCTTATTGCAATGAAAGTAGTTTAAAGCATTTTCAAATCGTATATGCAAGATAAACCAGTAAACCAGAAGACTTAAAATAATTAGATAATGGTTCAATCAAAGTGAAGAAATTCCACCTGTGTCACAAAAATTCACTTATATGAGAGGTTTACTTTGGATTTTCTCAATACCTTACATGAAAATGAAAGCTCTGTTGAACAATTATTTACATATCTTACAAATTGTTAAAAAAAAAAACTCTGAAAATAAAAGTTAACAACATGAGGTTATATTTGTGGTACTTGCATATGACACATATAACCTGACAAATAAGTGAACAAAATGAAAATTCCTCTAAAAATATGAGTCAGAGAGCTAACAAGGTGATGACAAATCATGAGATCAAAATATGAGGAAGAGGTAAGGCCCGGTGATAGAGTGATTTTTGCCTTGCTCATGTAAGGCCCTGGGTTCCGACTCCAGCACTGCAAAAGAAAGGAGGGAGGTGGGGAGAGAGGAGAAAGAAAGGAAAAATATAGGAGAAGAAAACCTCAAACTTAGGGTAAGAGATCACTTACCTAGATAAAGAAGCCAATTAACAGGTGGCTAAGAAGAAACAGAAATGAACCGCAATAAAGTATAGGAAGAAAATAAGAGTTCAGTGTCTGCAAGGATGGGAGATCCAATCAAGGCCCTGTATTTTAGAGCATTTGGGAAACTACACATAGGAGGAAGGGTGAATTGGAAATATACTAGACTCCAGCAAGACCAAAGTCCAGCTTCAGAAGACCTACCTCAGTCACTGACTTCAGGTGATCTGGGATTGTTAGTACACCTAGCTACCTCCGAGAAGAAAATCTGCAAGGAGATAATGTCTTGGGTCTAAATGCTTTACAAGTTTTTATCACAGTGTCTACTATTTGACTTTAAATAGCCCCAGCACATGAGAAGACAAAATAAAATGTTTTAAAAAAGAAAAGACGGGGCTGGGGTGTGGCTCAGTGGTAGAGCTCTTGCACAGCATATGTGAGGCACTGGGTGTGATATAAACACAATAATAAACACAGACACACCAAAAAATAGGCCACAATAGATCCATATAATGAAGTTTTCAGACATACTAATTAAAATAATTACTCTCAATACAATATATTCTGAGAGTTAAAAAGGATTAAAAGATAAGTTGGAGCCAAATATATTCTATATTTGAAAAATATATTGACCTTTTTTTTTGCTTGATGAATAAGTTTATTGGTCTTTATCTGAAAAATCTTCAGAGAAATTTGGTTTAATTCTCAGCAGCCTGCTCCTGAGCTCTGAGGAAGCTTGCCTTCTTTTGAGCTAACTGATCTTTCTTTTGGACAATGGACATTTTGGGGCAGTTCCACCTCTTTTTAACTTCTCTTTTCGGCTTCTTTTCATACACTGGATTCTCTTACTTAGCAGCATGAGCTTTCTTACACATCTCCAACATGTTGGGAGTTACACTGTTCTTTATGTACTGAGAGAGCTGTTGCAAGCATCTTCATCTTCTTCCATTAGGTAACACATACAGTTTGCAACATTCTGACTCATGACGTGCTTCTGATGTGCTTCATTGAACTCCTTGCTTTCAGAATCATAATCAGGAAATCATTTGGTACTGTGAGGGATAGACAAACCTCCATCCACAGCACTCTTTAGGGCTCCAAAAACTTTATTGCCAGTTGTATTTCTGGCAAGGCCTGGATCCAAATAGCAGGTGAAGGCAGCAAGTTTGCCATCAATGCTTTCCCCATTGTATTCATCTCCAGTCACCTCCATCTGGCCTTCATAGATCTTATCCCTGCCAAACCTACTGAGAAGCCTGCGGGCCAGCAGCAGGCCAGTACAATACGCTGCAGCATAATCTGTTAGATCAACTTTCACACTGCATTTTGGTAGTTCATGTGCAATGCTGTACAGACTATCATATCCCCTTCAATACGGGCATAAGCAATCTGACAAATGATATCTCTATCAGTTACACAAACTATCATCCTGTATTTTAGGTGTGCTATACTTATTTTTGTCCTCTATTACCAAGCATTTCCTAGCATGGTAATCAGTTTTGCCTTTTCCTCCTCTTCTAAACTTTACTTGGTATCTCTTAAAGTAGGCCTTATTCTTGACAATCTTAACAAAACCCATCTTATATAATACAGACCTGCAACCATGGCCCTACACAGAACTGCAGGCCCAGTAGCAGCACAGGGGATAAAGCCTTTTTTGGCTTTTTGAGACAGGGTCTCATGTATAGTTTATGTTTTAAATTTATTTTTATTTATTTTTAGCAGAACCAGGGATTGAACTCAGGCTCTTGTGCTTGCCAGGCAAGTGCTTATTCTACTGAGCCACCTCCCCGGCCCCTTGTTGTATAGTTTAGACTGGCCTTAAGCCCACTTTGTAGCCCACGCTGGTCTTGAACGTGCAATGATCCTTCTGTCTCGGCCTCCTGAGTGCTGAGATTACAGGTGTGCACTATCACATATATTGACTATTTTATAGATACCACTTTGTGTCTTGTTTTTCTGTACTTCTAAGACTAAAAAATATTTACTAATATTGTAGAGTTTTTTTTGTTTGTTTGTTTGCTTTTTAGACAGGGTCTCACTAGGCAGTTCAGACTGGCTTTAAACTATGTAGCCCAGACTGGCTACAAACCTGCTGTGATTCTTCTGCCTCAGCCTCCCAAGTGCTAGGATTACAGACATATGCTACCACACTCAGCACAGCAATAATTTTAAAGTGATTTACATTAAATCTTTAACCCATTGTTGGTTGATTTGCATTTAAGGTGTGAGGTTGGGAACCCAATTTAACCATTTTTCCCAACTTTTTTCTCTTTCCTCTTCTTCAAACATTTTCTCCTTTCTTCTTGTTCTAACATGCCACTCCTTTCATACACTAAACTGTCTTATTTTCTTAGATTTGTTTCTAGGCACTCAATTTTACTCTACTGGTCAATGTGTCTAGCCTTAACTCAATACTACTACTTTATAAACACCTATATCTTTTTTTATACCTATATCTGATGAAGTCAGTTTCTTATCACTATCCCTCTTCTATAAAGTATTCTATTCCTGTTTTGAATTATAATCTCATATTAATTTTAAAAATTGCTAATTGCTGAATTCATGTGCCTACAATATTTAAATGACAATGAAATACCCTTCTCTGACAAAGCTAAACAGAAAAGGGATATAAATGAATGGCTATTTTGTATCTGCATATTCAAAATAGTTAGGACAGATATACAGCTACTTTCTCTAAATTCAATGAATAGAAAGATTTGTTCTAATAGTGTTCATGGACAGGATATCATGTCTGCATCTTGTACAATGAATAACCACTAAGACAACAATATGCAATTGGAACTGTCCTACTAATCAGTTTTGAAACTGTCTCACTGCTATTTATGTCTCAATAAAATTATTTTTTAAAAAGCAAAAAAAAGAAAAATTGTTAGTATTTGGTATGGACTGCACTGAATCTCTATCAACTTGAGAGATAATGGCGTCTTTACCGAACCTGTCTCTCCACTTACATGCACATTCTCCATCACCTCATAATAAAATGAGCACCAAAGTCATCTCAGAAGCCAGTCCCTGAGGAACTAAATTATCCAGCAGATATCATGAAACTTTTCATTATCAACACTGAGCAAATGATACAAACTAAGAGAACAGTACCTTGGGTTTAAGAGAATGGAAAAGGCTTTTGGAGAATCTGGAGTAAGAAAAACAACTCGAAAATTTTTGGTAGACAAGTACAAATAAGGCATGTTTATTCATACATATGTCTGTTCTTCTCTTTTGTTAAATTCTTTTTAAAAAATTTATTATCAGATATAGGGTCTCACTACATGGTTCAGACTCATAGTGATCCTCCTGTCTCAGCCTCCCCAACACAGGGATTACAAGTGTGCACCACCACACCTGGGTTCAGGGCCAGTAAGGCATGTGGTACTGGGAATTGAACTCAGGTTCTTGTGTTTCTCAGGCAAGTGCTTAGACTGCTGAGCTGTCTCTCCAGCTCCTATTTTTTCTTTTAATAAATGTAATTAAATCTGTCTGACAAAGGGCCAGGGAGACAGCTCAATAGAATAAGTGCTTGCCTGGCAAGCTCAGGGGCCTGAGTTCTGCCACAAAACAAACAAATAAAAAAAAAAAAAACCTGACATCTTGATGGGCCTGCAGCGATAGCCACAGCTCTCCAGGCTCCGCAATGCTGCCCGAAGACCACAAGAAGAAAGATGCCGGAAACTCGGCCAAGAAAGCCTAAGACCCAGTGAACAAATCTGGGGGCAAGGCCAAAAGAAAAAGTGGTCCAAAGGCAAAGTTCAGGACAAGCTCAACAACCTGGTTCTGTTTGATAAAGCTACTTATGACAAACTCTGTAAGGAAGTTTCCAACTATAAACGTGTAATGCCGCTGTGGTGTCTGAGAGACTGAGGCTCTGTGGATCACTGGCCAGACCAACTCTTCAGGAGGTCCTTAACTTTTCTGTGCCTCTATTTGTTACCTTTATGTGAACACATGAATAGCATCTAGGTTGTTACAAAGATTAAATGATGTAAAAATGTAAAGCATTATCCACCAAAAATTACTTTAAGTGCTACCTGTATGTATGGTATTAATCCCATCCCGGGTAACAGACTACAAAAAAAAGAAAAAAAAAACCTCTCCCATTTTTCTTTTTAATGTCTTTATCATTGGCATCAAGAAACTGCATTTGATTTCCAGCTAGCACTTGTATTTTCTGACTATCTTGGGATGGTATATGAGCAAAGCATTGGTTTTCTCCTCTGTGAGGCAGTATTATTCAATGATTCAATAAAAAGGTGTATGCAAAATACTTAACATTTACTTCCTCATATACAGGAAATGCTTATCAATAAATAATAGCTACTGTTTACAATCTTGTTTTATACTGCACATGGTCTTCTTAAAAAGTCTGGCCTAAATTTGACAGTGGTTCAAATCTTAAAGTGAGCAAATTCTTGATACAGAAATTTCCCACTTCTTAAAATTTATCCTAAAAAAATAACCACAAAAGAGCTTCTTAAATAAAATGAAAAAAATTAAATGCTCACTGGAATAAACAAATTAGTCTACCCAAACAAAAGAATAATTTTTTTTTTTTTTTCAGAACTAGGGATTGAACTCAGGCCCTTGGACTTGCCAAGGAAGCACTTATTTCATTGAGCCATTTCCCCGGCCCCTCAACAGAATAATGTGCTGGAAAAACAAAACAGATTTGGAAGTACTGACATAGAGAGATGTTTAAGATATAATCCTGAGTAGAAAAAATAAGCAGATTAGCACACATAAAATGACCCCTTAAAAAAACCCTTGGCATTTTTAGAAAAATATACATCAAACTTCATAATAATCTCTTCTAGAAATTAAGGCTGAAGAGCAGGGGCTGGGAATTCAGCTTAGTGATAGAATGCTTGTCTAGCAAACTGGAAGCCTTGGGTTCAGTCCTTGGCACCAAAAACAAAAGCTAAAAATTAAAAAACAATTTCAGAGCTGGCAAGATAGCTCAGTGGTCTAAAGCCCCTCATAGGCAAACTTAGGCAAGTGCAGGGAACACTGTTCAACCCTGGCATATCTGTGCCAGCCCTGCTCCTGGGTCACAATAAATAAATAAATAACAATTACAACCAAAACAACAAAAAAACAAATTAACAAAGCAACTGCACACACAACCTTTTAATAAAAAGTCTTAAGGTGAGAAAGGAAACTTTTGCTTAATATGGAACAGTATGAAATATGAAGACTGACACAACAGATACACACATCCTACAGCATATAGAAAATAATACCTGAGGGCTGGTGAGATAGTTCAGCAGACTAAGTGCCTGCTTAAGCAAGCACAGGGACCGAGATTCAATCCCCAGCACCACATGCCACGCCAGCCCTGACCCCTGGGCACACTGAGCTGGCCACTGAGACTGGGTATGGTGGCGCATGCTCCCAGAGCTAGGAGGCTGAAAACAGGAGGATCACTATGAGTCTGAGCTATGTAGTGAGACCCTGCACCAAATACATTTTCTTAAAAAGTACCTGTTTGTGAGCACATTCCTTAAGTTATCATTTCCCCAAACTATACATCTGGGAAAAATACAAGCCCACAATGTAAAGATATCTTAAATATGACAAAAAATCTACTTTTGTGAATTTTATAGTTACTCAATTACTGACATGCCTATTTAAGTAGCTGCAGAAGATTTCAAAATGAAGACTACTAAGAGTATACAAAGCGAGGATTTATCTGTTCAAGCAATAGAGTGCTAAAGAGTATCAGATGAAAAAGCCGGGCGTGGTGGCGCATGCCTGTAATCCCGGCCCTCGGGAGGCTGAGGCAGGAGGACTGTTGTGAGTTCGAGACCACCCTGAGCTACAAAGTGAGCTTAAGGCCAGCCTGAGCTGCACAGTGAGACCCTGTCTCAAAAAAACAAAAGCAAAAAAAGTATCAGATGACATACCCAGATAGTGTCATATATATGTTTAATAAATGCTACCCAAATAAAATTCACTGAACAGTAAATATCTAGCCATATACATAAATACATTATGAAAATAGTTTGTAGCTTCTACTATTTCTGTATTTTCACATATGGATTAGGTTTTGCTACCTATATGCCTTTAAATTAAATGCATTCAAGGATGAGGTGACACACACCTGTACTCCCAGCTCTCAGGAGGCTGAGATAGGAGGATTGCCATGAGTTCCAGGCCAGCCTGTACTACATGCAGAGCTCAAGGACAGCCTGAACTACAGTGAGACCCTGTCTCAAAAAAAAAAAAAATTAAATGCATTCCAATGCCGCATAACCACAGTACCTATTCAATATTCAGGAAGGAAAACAGTCTGTGGAAAGTAGCATAAAGAACGCCACATTAAAAAGAGAATCAAAACATCCTGAGGTTTTTTACAGAAAATAGTAACACTCTTTAGTGGTACCAGAAAGCCTTGTCTGTATTAGATTTTTTTCCCCTAAAAACAAACATTTTATATATACTTTATTCCTCAGATACATGTGTAAATCAGTAAGTAGAAAACTGAACACAAAACTCAAAATCACTTTTAAAATACAAGCTCAGGTTAGAACAGAAGTCACCAGTAAGTCTGTACCTAATTATCAAATATACTTACCATTGAAAGGGTTGATTCCTGCACTTATTCTTGAAATAACAGCTTCTTTTACTTCTTTTTTCTTTACACATCGAATACCCAAATTTTGAAAACTAGAGGGAAAAAAAAAAAGACAAAAAAACCTTTCAAAACTACATCATGGCTAAATAAAGGAGTACTACAGAAATCAAACATACATCTAACACTGAGAAGCCATCATGCTGTCAGGGACAGAAGCATGAGCTATACTTCTAATTGCTATGATGTAAGATGTAAGAGTAAAAAGGTGGCACTGAGACTGGCATGGTGGCATACACATGTAATCCCAGCGCTTGGGAGGCTGAGAAGAGGAGAATCACTACAAGTCTGATCTATGTAATGAGACTCTGTAGACCCTATACTAAATACATTTAAAAAAAAGGGGGGGGATATATTTCTTAGAGAACTGTTAAAAGGAAATAGCACATATAGTACATCATTTTTATATCTTACAATTATATCTTACCAATATGCCTATACCAAATATTACAGGAAAGCAACACCAAAAACCAAACAAACTGATAATTAAATCATTAACTGTGTACTTGATTGTATGAAACAAAAACTGTAAGAAGATGCCCATAGCCTGAGGCCCAGAGGTGTGTTTTGTGAAGCTTGTAGGAGTGCTGCCTACATTAAAAAGAAAAAACAGGGCTGGGGAGATGGCTCAGTGGAATAAGCACTTCCCTGGCAAGCGCAAGGGCCTGAGTTCAGTCCCCAGTTCCTCAAAAAACTACAAATAAAATAAATAAATAAATTTAAAAAAAAAGAAAAGACAAAATCTGTACAGTTACCAAAACGTAAAACTAGCTGGCTATATATGAATTTATGACTTCGTGAACATTTTAGAGTCTGGTAATACTAGATTATTACAGAAACAACAAGCTGAGAGAGAGCACCAGTAGCCCCACTGACAAGGCCCCGCACGTCTGTTAGTGTCTGCTGAGCTCTCCTACACCTGATCCTCTACACTCAGGGATGCTGCCTGCCTGACCATCACAGAGGGGATTTATCAGCCCCAATTTCACAGCTAATAGCACAGCAATATATTGTCACATAATACATGCAGTTATAAAATATATTGATTTTTTTATTAGAAAGAAGTTAAATACTAACAATATTTAACAAAAGTTTCAAGATATCACTAATGGAAAACTTCTCAGTAGCTACAAATATTACCAATTTGCATATATGTAGCACAGAGGATGGTGGGGGGAACCCCCCTACCACCACTAGTCACACTGGCTCCCAGATGGAAAAACCATGACATCATTCAAGCCAGGTGGGTGTGAGTAAGGAAACAGAACTCAGTTATGACACTACTATTTGTTCAAACTTCACATGGCATTTGACAACGAGGAGCTGCCCTGTTTCTAGCTCCTTCCATGCCCGCACTATGTTCACACTGTCCACTTACTACACTGAGGGTTACGCAGCACTTAAACTATCTCTGACAATACCTTCTTCTTCTTCTTCTAATAATTAAAAAATAAATCAAAATTAATAATTCTTTCTTGAAATACTGAAACTACAATCTTCTTCCTCAAAGGTATTCTACTTTTTTGAAAGATTCTTAGTTTGGTTCTCTTTCTTTGACAAAAGATTGTAAGAAATTCCTCTTAATATATTTATATGCTGCTTTATTTTGTTTCATCTCAATACTCATAGTTGAATGCTATTTATAGAATCACTGATTTAAAAAAAAAAAATCACTGGAGCAATACAGATTTTCAAAGTTCTGAGAACTCAGCAGTAGAGCACCTGGCATGCACAAGGCCCTGGGTTTGATCCCCTAACGTAAACACACATGTGTATACCTTACAACTTAACCCAACCTAAACAACACACAAAAAAAAAAAAACCCTGACCCAAGGAAACCAGGGATCACAGAGATTATCTGAATAAATTATTCATTCACATATTCATCACAGTCACTCAAGTTTTGGAGCTCCTCCTATGTACTAAGAATTCTGGAAAGTAATGAAGATGTAGGATCCCCCTTCATGGAACTTAAGAGTGTGGTTGGCAAACTATAATAGATGGGCCAAACCTAGCACAGCGTCTCTCTCTCCAAATATGTATTGGAACATAATTTTACACATTCATTTACATCTAATTTGTGGTTGCTTTCATGCTACAGTAGAAGAATGGAGCTGCTATAATAAAAACCATTGGACCTGCATAGCCTAAAATCTTTACTATCCTGCATTTTACAGAAAAAAAGCTACTAACCCCTACTCTGGTGCATTAGGTTGCCATTAAATAATCAAACTGAAACGATGACAATTTTATGAAGGAAATACATCTGTTTAGAGGAGTCTTTGATGGAAGACAATTGATCAATTCAGGGCAGAAAGAGAAGTGATACTTAACAAAGGGAATGGAAGTTGTGTGGAAAGGAACAGATCATGTAAGGTCCCTAAAAAGATCCCTGTGAGCACAAGACATTAGGCAGAGGTTTTTGTGAGTGCTATGGAGAGATCAGAAGATGCACGGTAAGGGACGACGATGATATAGCTCAGCAGACTAAGCGCTTCCTTAGGTTTGCGAAGGGGTCGGGGTTTGATCTCTGGCTTGGCACGCCACAGCAGCCCTGCCCCTAGAGGCACTGAGCCTGCAATGGAGTCTGGGAGTGGTGGCGCACACCTGTAATCCCAGCACTAGGGAGGCAGAAATCAGGAGGATCACTACAAGTCTGAACTGCGCGTGCGTGCACACACACATATATACACACACACACACACACAAAAATATGCACAGTAGAACAGAAGCCTAGAAACACAGTGGGTGTGCAGGCCACAAAAGGGTATGTATCCTTATTCTACAATCCCAGCGGTTGGAAGGCTAAGGCAGGAGGATCAGCATGAGTTCAAGGCCATCCTAGAATATAAAGATATAACAAAACCCTGACTCAACCCCACCCCACAGTCACTATTGGGACAATAATGGAGATAGTCCAAAACTTAAACTGCTAGAAAAGTTAAAATGTTATTAGAACTGCAACTAAGAGGCAGAAAATATTCTTTACTGTGTATATAATTAGATCTTTTATATTTTGTGTTATTATTAATAAAGAACATTTTAGGGCTAGAGAGATAGCTTAGCAGACTAAGCACCTGCTTGGCAAGCACAAGGACCCAAGTTCCATCCCACATACCACATATCGTGCTGGACCCAAAACTGGGCATGGTGGCACACATAATCCCAGAGCTGGGGAGGCTGAGACAGGAGGATCACTACAAGTCTCAGCTGCGTAGTGAGACTCTGTATCCAATAAATGAATAAATAATACAAAAAAAGAGCATATTTTAAGTGTTTTTTTTTCTAAGTGGTTATTACTAACAAATAAAGAAAATTACTAGCCCTTTCTTTGCTGCAATTAGTTTCATCTTTTCCATATACCTAGCACCTGGGAGACCGAACCAGGAGGATTATAAATTTAAATCCGGTCTGGACAACTAAACAAGAAGTAAGCATCATACTTTCTCCCCGTCTGGTGGATGTGCTGGAACAGAGCTGTGGAGAAGGTCCTCCCCAGGATCCGCACGATGAGGATATACCCACTGTGCTGGAGACATGGCTAGCCTCATCAAACTCTATCTTGTCTTTCTCATAGCAGCCTGTTTTCCACATGGGGGTGGTGCTGTTTGGCCCACAGTTCTGGGAATTCTCCACGCCGTAAAAGAGGGCTGGGGATGTAGTTGTATGCAGACTATGTGTTCAATCCCCAGAACTCCAATAAACAGTAAAAATGTAGAACTTCACACTTAACCCACTTAAAGACAACTATTAATATCTTACTATATATACTACTATGTATATGTATAAAATTAGTATACATACTATAATGTCTGTATAAATTCACTTTTAACAAAAATAAGATTACTCTTATAATCTTGTTATTTATTTATTTATTTACTTACTTACTTATTTGTGTGTGTGTGGTTCACCCTGTCCTGGGGGCGGGGCTGGTGCAGCATGTGGTGCTGGGGATTGAACTATGGTCCCTGAATTTGCCTAAGCTTGCCCAGGCACATGCTTTAGTCTGCTGAGCTATCTCACTGGCACCCATGTTTTAAAATCTATTATAGTAAAATCTATCTGACTCATAGTTTTAGTAGCTACACACCAGGACAATACAGCATGTATCAGTTTATTTAACCAATCTCCTTTGCTTAGTATTTAAATCGCTTAATTTTTGCCATCACAAAGGTGCACTGAACATCATTATAATTAAAGATTTGAACATTCTTGATTATTTTTCTGAGGAAAAATACCCAGAGGTAGAACTGTTGGCTCAGGGTACATTCCTATTTCTTGGGGTTTTGGTATATAAATTGCCAATCAAAGTTTTTTTTTTAGATAAGGTTCTACTGAATAGTTCAAGCTGGTCTAGAACTCATTTTGTAGCCCAGGCTGGCTTTGAACTTGCAATGATCCTCCTGCCTCAGCCTCCTGAGTGCTAGGATTATAAGCGTGCATCACCATGCCTGGACCAAAATGATTTTATTAATTTAAATTCTCATTACTATAATGAATAGGCCCATCTCTGGTAGTGTCATCAACATGAAAATGACATTGTGTGTGTGTGTGTGTGTGGTTCTAGGGACTGAGCTAGGGCCTTTGTACTAAGGTACATCCCAAGCAATTGTATAGATCTTTTTTGTTTGTTTGTTTTGAGAAACGGTCTCAGTTCAGCCTGGTCTTGTGCTCACTATCAACCCAGGCTGGCCTCAAACTCACTGTAATTCTCCCGCTCAGCCTACTGAGTTCTGGGAAGAAAATTTTTAATTTTTTAACAAGGTCTTGCTAAATCACTAAATTGCTCGGGCTATGTGCAAATTTGCAGTCCTCCTGCTTCAGCCTCCCACAGAGCTGGGATTACAGATATTTTTTTTAATTTTAGAACATTTGGTGTATGTTAGACTTTTAATCTGCCCCTTTCTTAATAAATTCTAGAGTTTTCCAGTTGAGTTTCTCACATTTGGCAATTACTAAATTTAACAAAAATGAAAACCTAGAGTAAAACTTTTTCATGAATTGTTCAAACAGAAAAAAAAGCATAAAATAAAATTTTTACTCTCAATAATAATAATAATAAAGAAGTATTCCAGGGCTGGAGAGATTGCTCAGTAGAATAAGCACTTCCTTGGCAAGTGCAAGGGTCTGAGTTCAATCCCCAGTTCCGCCAAAAAAAAAAAAAAAGTATTCCTACCCATCACGTGCTATGTCTACTAGTGAAGAATCAAAGGGTAGTTCTAATATGAACAGTAAGAAAATGTAAATATACACTACAGTAAGTAGGATAAAAAATTAATGTAGTCTGTTAAAAAGTAAAAGACGGCCATGGATAGGAAACAGCATGCTATGCTTGTCCTGTCCCCGCGGATCTGTGTGACTGTATACTTACAACAAAGGCCTACGTTCCTGTCCAAAATCAGCTTCATAGTAGCCATCTCTGCAGTCTTTTCCAACTAAATCATGAGGGTGAGGCTTATATGGGTCATTCTTTGTTACCAATGTAATTCTCACTTTTCCTTTTCCATAATAGTTCATTATCTGAAACAGGAGTAGTTAAATACATGATCCATAAATATATTCATTAACAACTAATCTACTAATTAAAGGTCAACTTATATAATTTAGTTAGCACTGGATTAAAAAAAAAGCCTGACAAGTAACTGCATTTGAGACGAAGGTTTTCTAAGAACATCAGTAGGGAAAAACTTACCTGTCGGGACCAGGACAATAATTATAATAATTTTCTACCCTAATTTCAACTGGTCTTATCATCAGACTCTGCTTATCATCCTTCTAAAACAAATAAAACTACATAACAATTTTTGCTGCAGAACATTAAGAAATACTTAAATGTTACATAACTAAGTGCCTTGTTCATAGATGTACTGTCATACCATAAGCATTCCATGGGAATACATGCACTTAAGCCACACTGAAAATGACGGGATGCAAATGATTGTATTATTAAATATGTGATGTTGCATGTGCCAATCAGTAGGCATATAAAGAGTATAAGTTGAACTTAAGATTAAGATTCACACAGAAAGTGTATCTGGATCACTCACCATAAAGAGGCAGAGGACACATAGAGCTAACAATGTTCACTTCTATTTTCTGTGGTACCGGGGATCAACCTTGCTCTTGCCAGGCAGGTGCTTATGCTGCTGAGCTATTAGCTCCCTAGCCCCACTAATGTTCACTTGTAAAGCTAGCAAAATTTGACAGAACAAACAATAAATAAAAAAAAAAAAAACAGCACAGGCAGGTAGTTGAACAAGAATGGCTAGCTTTGTGGTACAGGACACTAAAATCCATAATTCTAAATTTAGATACAAGTGAATAGTAACCAGGAAGTATTTATTGTCTTTCTAAATGAAAGAGAAGGTAACCACTCAAGGGTAATTAAAAAAAAAAAAAGCTGATCTAGATACAACTCAAGCCATGAAGTCTATCTAGGACCTACTGGAGTACTAAGGACAGAGATCTTAGAAGTATTTGCAAGACATACAAAATAAGTTAGTCATTATAGTAAAGGTAAAAATGACTCAAAGGATTAGAAGAACAAAATTTTAAGATTTTCTTTTTATACATCTCATTTTAACTCTTAAATAAAAAGACTTACATGAATCAAGTCCATACTACAGATAAAAATGTTACTTAAAAATAGCTGGGATATAGTTCAGAAGACTAAGCGTAAGCATTTGCTTGGCAAGTGTAAGGTCCTAAGTACCAGGAAAAAAAAAAAAGAAGGAGGAGGAGGAGGAAGAAGAGGAAGAAGAAGAGGAGGAAGAGGAAGAGGAGGAAGAAGAAGAGGAGAAGAGGAAGAAGAAAGAGAAGAAAGAGGAGGAGGAAGGGAAGGAGGGGGAAGAAGAGGAGGAAGAGGAAGAAGAAGAAGAGAAAAAAAAAGAAATGAAAAGAAATTTGGGCTGGGCATGGTGGTACATACTCCTAATTCTAGCATTCAGGATGCTGAGGCAGGAAGATCACTGAGAAGTCCGTACTACTGCCAAAAAAAACGTTATTCAAAAGCAGAATGTTGGGCTGGGCATGGTGGCTCACACCTATAATCCTAGCGCTAACTCAAGAGGCTGAGGCAGGAAGATAACTATGAGTTTGAGGCTGGCCTAGGATACACAATGAGTTCAAGGCCAGACTGAACTGCTTAGTAACACCGTTTCAAAAAGAAAACAAAAATACAAACGTGGTTGTTAAATGAGAGCAAAAACTCTGATGTATATAGAATTATGACCATAGAAAACAATAATGTACTATAAATTCCAAAAAGCTAGCACTGTGAATGTTTTTGTTATTAAAAAAGTCATGTTTTGGAAAATAAATATGTTAAGAACCATGCGACATATATGTATCAAACATTATTCAATGATGTGTAATTTGTATAATTTGGTATTTAATACATAATTTTGTCTTAAGCTATAATTTAGTAAGTCTTTAAATTCAACAGTGTGGCCTGGGGAGAAAGCTGAGTAGAATAAGTGCTTGGCTGGCAAGCTCAGGGTCCTGAGTTCAATCCCCAGTACTGCAAAATAAATAAATAAATAAATATTAACATTGAAAAATAAATTCAAATAGTGTACTTTGTAAATAATCTAGCTCTAAAACAGTGAATTAAGATCTATTGATAAAAGATGATATGCACCATGCTATCATGGTGTTACTTCTTTGCTACTATTTGTTTGTTGGTCCTGGTTTTTCAAGGCAGCACACTTACTATTGTGCCCATCTGGTCTCCAGTGATCTTCCTGGCTCAGTCTCCTAGAGCTGAAAACTGCTGCAGGCACACACCACTGCACCCATCTTAGTATTAAGTTTTTAAGCTAGTATTAAAGTTTAAAAAGGACCGGAGAGATGGCTCAGTGGAATAAGTGCTTCCCTGGCAAGCACAAGGGCCTAAATTCAATCCCTGGTTTCGCAAAAAGAAAAGAAAAAAAAAAAAAGTTTAAAAAAGGCAAGTAACATACAACTTATATATATAAATTTATTATATCTTATATTTACTAAAATCACCTCTCATCAAAAACTTTCAAAATTTATTAACATGAAAAAGTTAAATTTAAAGTTACAATATCTTAAATGATGTCAGTGACCCAGAGGATCAGTGATAGGCATTAAAGGTAAGGAAAAAAAATCTTTTCCATAGGCCTGAGACTAAGAGATTACAAGAAGAACAATTCTGATTTGGTTCTCAAATCCATGTTTTAATCTAGACAATAATTTCTGTTACCTCTGTATGTAAGACTGCTCTTCCTCATTACGTTTTGTGCTCCATGAAAGGAATAATGATGTAAAAACTGCTGATTGCACCAAGTAATGAGAATCACTGTACATATAACAATACACACATAACTACAGCAAGTAAGATTGTGTAGTTTGTTTAAGGAATTGGGATACTGCACATCTACCCAGTACAGATGAATTTTTTAAAAGAATAAAAGAAAAAGAGTATAAACTGAGCCTTAATAGGACCTCTAGAGACAGGTGAGGGGTCTGTTACCTGGATAGACGGGTATGTTCGGTTGTCCTCTGTGCTGTGCTCCCCAGGAATGCTGCCTGCGGATCGCCCTTCACACTTGTATCTAAAGCGCATTCCCCTCTGCCTGGGTTGTTCAACTATCTTTACATATGGGTTATACCCACCTGAAAATTTAAAAAGGGAAGGGGCAGTGAGATTAGAATACCAATAATTGAGTTCAGTACTTAAAAAAAAACCCTGAAGTTTGGAATGATTTTAGACTTATAGAAAAATTGTGATGACAGCACAGAGAATTCCTATATATTCTTCCTATTGTTTTGTTTTATGTAAGTACAGACTGTTTGCTATAATTCGCAAATCAGTACTTCTTGGTGTCCCTCTATTTTTCCAGCATTTTACAAAAATGTTCATACTTTTAAAAAAGAATAGATCAGTGATAATTGACATATTCATTAGCTTCAATACTTGTGCCAAATTTACTCTATCTGTGTATGCATTTATATAGATATCTATGCATCTTTTTCCTGAACAGTTAAATGTAAATTGTAAAATGTTATCTCTAGTCGCTACAGCACAATATCCTCCAAAAGGCCAATCAAAAATAAAAGCAACCCCTACATACATAGTGATTTCATGACACCCAAGGTATTAAAAGTCTGTATCATACATCAGCTAGTGTATATTAATATTCTCCCCATTATGTTTTCAGTCATATAGCTGTTTGTTTTTTTTCTCATACATTTTATTAGTGTATAACACTTTTACAAAATATTAGGGTTCACTGGGAATTTTTTTTTAATAGCAAACTAAACACAAGATTTTTTTCCTGATACTAACAAGATTTCAACACAATTATTCAAGACTGGATGAGAGACCTCCCCAAGTTAAGCTCCTATGTAGTGTCAACTTAAGCCATTCAAAGCACACTGACTTATTAGTGCTTTACAACTTAGTATCGTCAGCTAATAAATGTACAAAGTTCTCAGGGACTGGGGGTTCAATCCCTGGTGCTGCTGTGCAGGCCCTGCCCCCGGGGCACGCTGAAACTGTGATGATTGAGACTCCCGATTGACAGCACACACCTGTAATCCCAGCCCTTGGGAGGCTGTAAACAGGAAGGCTGTAAACTGGTGGATTACTACGAGTCCGATCTAGTACTGAGACCCTGAACACCCTAGACCCTTCCCTAAAATACAAAAAAAGAAAAAGTTCTGAGATAACTACTTTAGAAATACACACTTTACAAATGAGACCAAGCGGAAGGGTTTTCCCCAAAATTCCCCCACAAGGGTGAATAAGGTAATATTCAGAAATACAAAATAGTCCAAAAGTGAGTAAAATATACTTAACTGCTTGAATTTACAAAAGACTCTTAGTGGATGAAAAGACCACTCACTGAAAATGAAAATGCATTTAAATCTTTACAGAAGCACGTGTAACTTTGGAAACTAAAGGAAATAGGCTCAACAGTTGTTTGTTTTTTTCTTAATGTATTGATTGCTGCAGGGTCTCTCTATGTAGCTCAGACTTATGGTGATACTCCTGCTTTAAGCCTCCCCAGTGCTGCGATTACTGGTATGCGCCACCACGCCTGGACTCTCTGGCCACCTCAGCCCGCACTTACCTAAGCTTGCCTTGTATTTTTTGCACATCTCTATTTATTGGTGGTACTAGGGATCAAACTCAGGATGTTGCACTTGCCAGGCAGGCTCTTATGCCACTGAGCTATATCCCCAGACCCCAAAATTTAATTTTTTATTTTTTTGGTGGTACAGGGATCAAACTCAGAACCTTGCACTTGCCAGTCAAGCACTTATTCCACTGAGCTATCTCCCCTGTCCCTGCCTAAGCAGGTGCTTTAGTTCCCTGAGCTATCCCATTGGCCCCTCAACAGAATTTTTTTTTTTTTTTTTTATTTACAGCCTCCCAAGATCTGGGATTATAGGCGTGCGCCACCACGCCAAGTCTCAACAGAATTTTTAATCAAGGCCCTAAATTCAATTCATGGTACCTCAAAAAATAAACATTTTCTAAAATGTAACACATGAAGCAAACACATACAATTCACAACATGTACCCTCAAGTTGAATGCTTGATACACATAACTACATACAAGACTTTTAAAATAATCAGACTGAACGTAAGGAACAGGACCAAAAAAAATGTACTGTATAACTCCACAATACATAAAGGCAAACTATAATGAAAGCATATCCTCAGACACTTAAAACAGCATGGCATGGATGGGAAAGTTTGGGGAATGATAGATACCTTTGTTTGAATGTGGTGATGATTTAGGTTATCTATGTATATTAAAGCTTAGCAAACTACATATTTTAAACATGTGCAATTTGTTATAAGTTATACATCAATAAGGATGTCTAAAAATTATGCATCTTTACTCCTTCTTATCCAAATCATGGAAACAAAAGTTCAGCAAAGATACTCAATTGTGCAATGTATTTTTATTTCAGGGATATGAAGATGGCTTTCATTTAAGAAAGAAAAAAAGCTTCTCTCAATTCATTTAGTGATGTCTTAATTCCAACAATTATAAATTCACTTCATGACTAAGGCCTATTCTGTTAGAATGCAACCAGTATAAGAGATAACACAACAGGCTTTATTAGTGCAATAGGAGAGCAGGCCTTCTGGATCCCACCCATTCACCTCTTAACAGCAAGACCGTGGAAATGTTATGAAAATTTTTGTCTCCTCTGTAAAATGGGCATGATGATGGCAATAGCACTAACATTGTGAGGTTTAGATGCAGCATTACATGACTTAAACTCTTACCAAGCTTGTTATATGTAGAACAGGAAATCAATAAACAGCATTATTATTTTGGACACATTCTTGAAAACAATATATCGTCATCATCACTATCACAAATGCTACTCTAAATGCCTTTACAGAATAATGAGACAAACACCACAAATTACTGGATTATTCATGGGAGGAAAACACTAACAAAATTCTGCAGAAAAAGTAAGCAAGATTAAGGAATGGTTAATTATGTCAGAGGGAGGAAAAGAGGTAAAGAAAGCCATGAAGAAAGAAAAAATGAAAATGGGCATTTTAGGGAAGGGGCAGAGTGTATCCACAGAAGGGCATTCTTAAGAATCATCAATGGAAGTGGAGTACATTTCCACTCTTAGAGAACCAAAAATCAGAGTGCATGTAGTGCTAAGGATTTCACTGTATGTGTAACAAGGAATCAATATTTTATTTATTTATTTTTATGTATTTAGTACAGGATCTACAGGCTCTCACTACACGGATCAGACTCACAGTGATCCTCCTGTTTTCAGCCTCCCAAATGCTGGGATTACAGGCTGGAATTACACTGGGGATCAAACTCAAGAATCAAAATGCAAGATAATCAGATTGGCATTAAGAATTCTGGTGGTAAACTAGGACTGGTAGTACATGCCTATACTCCCAGGACTCAGGAGGGAGGCTGAGGCAGGTGGACTGCCATGAATTTGAGGCTAGCCTACATAATGAGTTTAAGGCCTGCTTTATCTATATAGTAAAACACTGTCTTTAAAAACAAGCAACAAAAAGCAAAGATTTATGGTGACAATATATTATAGAGAGAAAGCAAGGTAATCAGTGTGGAGTAACACAATCCTCTCTTGTGTTTGAATCTACCACTTATTTGCTTTAAAAAACAAAAAGGGTCCAGTAAGGTGACACATGCCTGCCTGTAATCCCAGCTATTTGGGCAGCTGAAGCAGGAGAACTGCAAGTGTGAAGTCAGCTTGAGCGATCAAGCAAGACCCTATCTCAAAATATACTACACAAAGGCTGGACATGCAGTGGTACAGCATTTGCCTAGCCTAGGTTCAACCTCCAGTACTGAGGGGGGAAAATGGTAGAAGCAATGAACATATCATAGGACAGATAAAAATGGTATAGCTGAGGAAAGGGGCCACTTCAACAGGCTCCTAGGTAGAGGACTTCAATGGAAAAGCAGAAATCAAATGCACAAAACAGAGAAAACAGATGAAACACTATCGTAATTGAAGCAAGAGGAAATAACAAGGTAACAGAGAGTAGGATAAGAAAAGGCAGGTCTTATTATGGGTGCCATATTTCCATTAGCTATAGAAATCCACTCAACTATCCAAGCTAGAAAACCTTCAGAGCAGCAACAGGGCTGGGGGTGTAGCTCAGCAGTAAAGCATGCTTATGGAGCTTATTTCCAGCTGTCAAAATGTATACAATACCAGGGAAAATTAGACACCAACCTCATCAAGCTCATAATACTTATGTCAACTACTAAGAAACAAGGCAGATGAGTATTTCACAATTCACATACACTTGTATACTGTAAAATTCTAAATGTACATTTCAATTTCCCATTTTAAATATCTCACATGTTTTTATAGTCTGGTTAAGAGTATTTAAGAAAATGTACATTTTTCTCTTAAAAGCTGTTAAAATCAACAGTATAAAAAAAAAAAAAAAACAGGATTTTTTCAGTGACCATTTATGTGGTTAAACTAAAGGTCAAATAAATCCCTGCCCACTACTTATTTTAAAAGTGTCTTTGTAGGAAACTGATACAGAATGACATCATTATTGGTAAGTGGTTAACTCTCTGGAGGAGTATGAATAAAATGCTAGGCCTCCCTGTGAGCATTCACAGGAGCAGTCACTGTTTCACTGTTTAGGTGAGTGTGTTTATGAAGCAAGTCTCCTGGCAAAAGAATGGAAGAGCAATCGTTGAAAAGACAATATTTAAAAAGATTTTTAAAACCGTGAAAATGCAATCAGTATCAGGTGTCCCATTGTATCACGTACTTTAAAATCCTCGAAACATTTTTCTTCTTGCAGAGGCTCTCAATTGGTAAAAAATCACTAACAACCATGTAACAGAATTTACTACAACAACCTACATTCCTCCAGCTGGAAATAACCTCCTTTTTCATTAATTTGTGTTTACACCAACTGTTTCAAGTGTGCAAGCGACTTGAAGGCAGAGATTGCTATTTATCAATGACTTCTACACACACAGTAAGTAAATACTGCATCTATTGGGTGAATGATTAAAAACCTAAAGATCCTCTGTGATTTATTCAGAAAATAAAGAACTATATTAATGATTAATTGGCTCTTCTTTACTGGATTTTAGTATGATAGAAAAATAGGTACTAGAATCACTGCACTTTCATACTTCTTCAAACCCTTCATATTCTGATTTATCTATATCTATTATCTTAAAGAAACTTGCTAGCTATAAATCATTTACTTCATGCAACAGCATAATATATCAGTTATTTCCTTCCTTCTTTTTCCCTCCCTCCCTCCCTTCTTTCCTTCCTACTGTTTTGTAGTTCCATTCTTCCTGAAAACAAAAAGTGTTGAAATGTATTCATTCTATGCAGAAAATGGTAAAATAAAAATCAGGGAATTGTTAGGAAAAGGAATACTCAACCAATATTACTGAAAGTCACTACAGTTTTGAAAACACTGAAATATCTTCAAAATTGTTTCTAAGTAATTTGATTACTGTATTTTTGTTTAACCAATACTTTGCATAGCTAGGACAGACCTATGTATTTTAACAGTATTTTAAAATGCTAATACAGACCAGAATAACATTTGAAATACAACCAAGATGTATTCAGATATATTTATGATTTTATTTGCATGTAGGCAAAAAGAGTGGTTTTTAAACATCATGCTTCTCAAATTTTTAAGATTGAAAAAAGGTATAAAATGGGGTGAGGGATATAGCTCTGTGGCATAAGTGCCTTTCTGGCAAGCACAAAGTCCTGAGTTTTGGGCCTGGAGAAATAGCTCCATAGAATAAGCGCTTGCCTGGCAAGTACAAGGGCCTGAGTTCAATCCCCAGTTCCACCAAAAAAAAAAAAAAGCAAAGTCCTGAGTTTGATCCCTGGTACAAAAAAAAAAGTATAAAATGGATCAATCAACAGAAACAGACACATTCCTTAAAATCTTATTCCTAGAATTAGGAACCAGCATTAAGTGTACAATGAAAGAATGACTATATTATAGTAATTAGTTATTTAAAAACATTGTTTTGAGACAGGGTCTTATTATGCACTTCAGGCTGGCTTTGAACTCATTGCTGGCCTCGAACTCAGAGTGATCCTCCTGTCTAGGCCTCCTAACTGTATCTATATCTCATTTAATCCTCTTTATTTTATTTTGTCTTTTTGAGACAGGGTCTCACTATGCAGTTCAGGCTGGCCTTAAGCTCACTTTGTAGCTCAAGCTGGTCTTGAACTCACAACAATCCTCCTGCCTCAGCCTCCCGAGTGCTAGGATTACAGGCCTACACCACCACGCCCAGCTAATCCTCTTAACTTTAATCTTCATAAAAACAGAACAGCAATGAACATCAAATTTTATAGACAATAAAATTATATGAAATATTGTAAAAAGAAATCACAAATGACATTAGTTGTTATGACAGCTGGGATTCCAGTGTGTCAAATTTAAAGAACAAACATAAATCTGCTAGAAGTAAAAATCCTGCAACATAAAATAAAAGCAACCTGGCAAGTGCAAGGTCCTGAGTTCAACCCCCAGTTCTACCAAAAAAAAAAAAAAATAAGTCCCCAAAATAAAAGCAACCTAGTTTAAGAGAACAATGCATCTTAATATGGGTAACTGAGTATTTAGATCTAGTGAAATCCCTAGATAAAAGGGATATACATCAAAACCATCTAGGTAGCTTTTCCAAATCATAGAACATGTTCTGACCTCATCAAAGACCTGAAGAGATGCAGAACTCAAGGATAAGGACACATGCTTCTGAAAACAGTCTTCCAAGTCAGTCTAACACTGCTGATTAAGAACTGTCCTAACATGTGGAAAAGCAGAAACAATGATGCCTATATCTAAACAAGCAACCCAAAGTTTAGGTCCAAGCATGGACTGGGCCTTGGACAAAACAGGAAAAGCAATTCTGACTAGTGGTATCTTCTTTTTCTCTGTCACTCAAAAATGCTTATTGCAGGCCAGGAAAAATAAAAATGTTGAGATAACCTTTAATTGATGTAACTTATTTTAAAAACAAATAATTTACAAAATAAACATTTTAACTATTGTCAGTAGTGTACTTCTTACCATAGAGCACACAAATGATTGTCATACCAATGCGTTAAAACATCACAGTAAGAAAAAAAAAAAAAAAACAAGCACCACAGCTAGTTGAGAATATCTCCCTTATAGAGATGCTGAGTAATACATTTTGCCTGAGACCCAAAGGGGCAAAAGAAGCTAATAATACACACTTTTCCACAAATTGTCTCTCTGTCACTTTGGGGAAAAAGAAAATAATATGTTTTTTTTTTTTAATTCTAACCAGGCCTATCAAAGTTTATTTGATACATTTCAATAGGCTGACTTTCAACTGAGTGGGCATTAAGAATCCAGGAAATGAAATTTTTAGATAAGTTTTCAACTGACTTATGCCTCATAAAGTAAATAAAAAATGTAAAATATCTTGGGAGATTGAGATTCCACTGCCATGGGGGCAGGAGAAAATCAAGGCATAAAAATGTTTTTATGGGTTAGGATGAAAAAGCAGAACAATGCTTAAAATCTGTCCTAGATTATATAGGAATTTGAATGAAAAATACATATCAGGCCAAATCATCTTCATTAAGATGGCCACACTTAAAAATAACATTATAGAAGGTCCAGTTAGTATGAATTTCAAATAAACTTTTTTTAAAGTATAAAATATTCTGTGAATATTTGGGTCATGTGCCTACCAACACAATCACATACAGAGAAGAGGGATAGGAGAAAGTTAGAACAGAGATGGGAAAAAGTTGGAACAAAAGAAAACTAAGTTATCTTAATATTTGAGAAAAACGCTAAACACTCTGTAAATGTTCCAATTCATGGTTTGACTCCTTGTCATTTCAGTCATCCTGTTGACACCATTGTTAACTTTTTGACATCTAATATTTCTGAAATCAACTCATGTATGTATACAGTCTCATACTCAGAAAAACAAGTTATCTCTTTAGTTATCCATTCCTAACTTCCAGCTCTATTATAATAGAATACACTGCATCACACTTACATCCATTTTTCCTCTTTCTCAAGAGAAAAGAAAAATAGTTCTCATAAGTTCACACTACAAAGAGCTGGTAAGCAATATGGTTTACAAAACAATTCTTCGTGTATTTCTCATGAGTGACTTAGCAAAATAAATTACTTTTAAAGATACAATTTAAAACATATTTCATCCTAGACTATTACTGGTAACTACTGCCATGTGCCATAAAAGGATAATCTGCTCTTTTTACTAAACAAACAGTTTTAAATTAAGCTATTAAACATCTTAACATTAAATAGGATAGAACCATAAATTATATAAAGGTAATCACTTTCATTCTTGAGTTCCATTGGGGCTTGGGAATATTTTTCATCATTGTGCATATTTTTTAAGGAAATGAAAAACTGTTTCATAGCTGGGTCATTAAATTTTAAGTATTAAATAATCTGCTATTTGATCTGAACAAATCCAGAATCACTATATATAAAATCCCTGTCCATGGGGCTAATAAATGTTGCTCATGAGATGATAATCTGTATTACTTTTACTTGACAGGCAGTTATTTAACTACACATACTTATTTTCACATGACATTCAGAGAAAAACGAAAGTCTTAAATGCTTAGCAATCAACAAAAATAGGTTTTGAAATTTTAATACTATTAAGTATGCCTAGATTCATTTCTTTGGCCTACCGATTTTAAATAAATGAATTACACTTGCTATATTTTAAATAGTCCCATTCAATGGAACACAAGGAAAAAAAAGCAAACCAAAATAATAACTCTAATTTAAAATCTTTTCATTTATTTATCTCCTTCATTTAAGGAATTATTAACAAATACAGTGTCACTAAACACTTAAATTGCATCATATTTTTAGTCACGAGGTCTTTACAATACCGATAAATTTTTCTTAAGATTTTACGTATTACATTCATGTAATGTATCAATAAGAGCTAGTTAAGCATCCAAGGTCAGATCTTGCTCTACTTCTAATTTTTGCCATGCCTTTCTTCCATACAAAATATTTCTGGTAAAAAATAACCAAATAAGTAGTGTTCATACTTTTAATCTAAACGTGCGTTGAATTTATGAATTTATGATATTGTCTGAAAGTCAGGAGCTATGTAGATGGGTAAAGGGAAAGTTAAAATATCTTAAACTACATTTGTTTTCTCACATGAAAACCACAGACAAAAATGAAATCAAATGTCATGTGAAACGCCGATTTCCTTTTCAGCCCCAGCAGTAGCTATGGCACTGTTCTGCTCAACTCTTTAGAGAGGTTCTTTATGCTTTCTACTTCCTCTTCTCTACTAAACATCAACCTGCTACTGACGATCGCTGAGGAGGCGGTAGGTAGGATGCGGGTCAAGCATAAACAAGCCCCCTCGTCAGCCTCTTGGTACAAGCGTATAGTGCACACTAAAGAGCTCCCAGCCTCCGCTAACGCGGCTCTCCGCGGCCTGGAAAACGCCCCCCCCAATCACTTTGCCAAACCTAGTCAATTTGATTCGCTTGGGGGCTGTCCCCCCAAGCCAAGCTGTCTACAAGACACGAGACACTCTCCCTCCCTCCCTTCCTCCCTCCCTCTCTTTCTCTGTGTAAATCTGTTTCTCCGCAAAGCACAAGATCGACTATTTACCAACAGAAAATATCTGAATTAAAGTTTTCATCCCTACTCATTATTTTAAAGCACAGATTATCTAAAAATCTCCTTTACTGCTAGCAAGAAAAGAAAATTCGACACCTCTACTTGGTGAACTAGAAAAGCGTGCGCATTAGTTCACGGTGAAGTGTCCACTGTTTCCACTTAACACCTGTTAAAGTGTCACTGAGGACTTAAATAGTTGAGCCACAATTTTGTACAACGTTCGGCACAAAAACGATCACTTACTGACTCCAGATGAAATTAAAATTTTAAAGGAGAGCTCGTTCCAGGCCAAAAGGTTCCCCATTCTTGTCCCAAAATGATGCCACCGTTCCTATACAACTCAGCCTGTTAAGGACGAGAACTCTTCTTTCTCTCTTATTTAGCTTATTACTCCTCGAATCCTAAAAATCAGGTGGCTCGGAATTTCTAAAGTTCCAGCTATTATCATGGGATCAGATTGCAGAGATTTCGCACGCAGGTTAACTTTACAAAAGGCTGACGATCTGCCAACGAGGTGCAACAAGGCACGGAATCCCGAACTGAGCACCAAAACTCAGAGCAGCGGGGCCCTCCGACCAGACCGCTCCGCGACGCGCCCGGCCCGCGGACTCACCCGAGGCCATGGCTGCTTTCTCCGCGCCGCCCTGCGCGCACCTCCGAGTTGGGCGCGAGGTCGCCGCCAGTCAGCCGTCCTTCAGGAGGCCAAGGGACCTCTGCCGGCAGGACCCCCAGTCCCGCGGACCACCCTCTGCCTCCTCCTCCTTCCCGCCCTCCTCTGGCTCTGCGGCTCGCACCTTCCCACCCCCTGAATTCTCGCGTTTCGGGTCACCGACGTCGCCCGTCCAGGGTGCAGCAGCCGGCTGCAGGGACGGGGCGGGGCGAGAGCCTAGCGCCGGCCGGCCCAAAGGCTCGCCGCCCGACGAAAGGGGGATTTCCCGCCGCTTACGTAGCCACCTCCCCACCGCCTCTCCCGGGGGCGGGGGCGGGGGCGGGGGGCGGGGCATGCAGCGGAAGCCGCCGCGAGTGGTCTGCGCCCCGCCCCGCCTCCCCTTCACCCGCGCCTGCGTCCTGCGCCCGCCGCGCGTTGAGGCCCGGGTGGAAGGCGCGAGAGTTGCGGGAGCCGAGGGCGCGGGGGCAGCCGCGAGGTGACGCTGCGAGCGTGAGAAGGCCGCGCGCGGGCCCCTGAGAAATCCCCCTCCTCCGGTTGTTCTGCAGAGCGTGACTTAAAGTTCAGGAGCCGGTGGGCGGGTGCGGTGACGTCGAGAGGGCCGGCCGCCTGGCAGCACCTGGAGGCGGGCCGGGCGGGAGCGGGCCAGCCTCCCGGCTCGAGGGACCGCCCGGGGTTTTCGAGAGGTGGTTCCCGCGCTTCCCGATTTCGCACATGCAAATCTTCGCCCCCGCGCTGGGGCGCAGCGGAGCGCGGGCGTCCCGCTGCGCTCTAGAGGGAAGTGCGGAAGCCGCCTTCGCCTGAGTTCGTTCGTGATTCGTGTATTTGCGTACGGAGACCCCCATAGTCTGCGTTTTTCTCTTTTTAACTACGTTGCGCGGGTTCGGTTAACTTTACGCGTTTTATGTACGAAAACCTTTACAACTGAAAAGGTCTTCACTGCGAGTCCTTTGCCTCATCATTTATGCTGAGATTGTGATACCCACGAGAAAACCGGGGTAGTGCGGTAAAGGTCCAGTGTAACCGTGTCCTTCATTTCCCAAGGCTTGTTCACTGACCATGATAATGTAGTTATCCGCGTTTATCGGGACTCGACAGGTCTTTATTTCAGAATAAGGAAAAAAAACTTCACTTAAACACAGAGTTGTCTGATTCCAAAGCTCCATGATTCTTTCTCGTTTAAGTGCCCAAAACAAGTACATTATTGAGAGTGCGGGCGATGGAGAATCAGCCTGCCATGTAAGTGCCCCAAAAACCAGAGGAACTTTGTGAAATAATTAAAAATGACTCCGCCAGTCCCAAAAGACATACTACAAAATATACACTGTACAAAAAAGTAACAGTTGTGCTAGGTAAGCATTAAAACGTGCACACATCAGATAATTCAATTCCTAAAGCGGGGGGGGGGGACTTCAAACAGCTGGATACATACAAACCTATTTGGTACCCATCAATTATTTTTATCCCAAAGAAAAATAATAGGGAGTCAAGAACCAAGGTTTAAACTCCCACTGATAGAGCCCGGGAGATAGCTCAGTAGATAAGTGCGTGCCAGACAAGCAGAAGGGCCTGCCTGAGTTCAGTCCCCGGTTCCAGGAAAAAAAGAAACATTTAAGGGAAAGAGCATCCCTGAGTGCGAATGAGGGAAACAGCAAGCAGCAAGTCCTTAGAGCTTATTTGAGGAACTGAAGGAGGTTAAAGAGGTAAGCAGGGGCCAGATTGTGCAGGACCTTGTCATACCTTTTGCTGTGATACAAAAGGTAGACTTTTAGTTGCGCATGGGACACTTTTGGAAAATTTTAAGCACATAATTGATGTGTGAATACATTTTGAGATATATTCTGGCTATTAGTATATCCTAACAAGGGAAATGACCACCTTGGTCATTTAGGAAGCTGTTGCGATAACCTAAGTGAGAAAGGTGGTTTGGATTTGTGTTTTAACAGAGGAAATGGTAGAAAGATCATATTTAGTGGATGTTTTGATGACAGACTTGGTGAAAAAAAAAAGATATATTCTTAGCAAGGAGCAATGGTGCGTGCACATGTATAATCCTAGCACTCTGGGAGGCTGAGGCAGAAGGTTTGCAAGTTTGAGCCAAGCCTGGACAATTTAGCCTATGTCTCCCTAAAGTGGGTTTGGTGCAAGCATGATGACATATGTCTGTAATCCCAGCACTTGGGAGGCAGGGGCAGAAGGATTGATTGCCACAAGTGAATTCAAAGCCAACGTGAACTATAGAAAGACAACTGTCCCCAAAAACCCTGGTGGGGGGTGGAGGCTGGGACTGAGTATGTAGTGCAAAGGTCCTGTATCCAATCTCCAGTACTCTCGCCAAACAAGAGAAAGTGGTGATAAAAGCTGAGTAGGAGCAGGTTGAGAAGAGACTGATGGAAATGATGAGTTTAAAGTACTTTTTGGAAGAATGTTGAAGGAAACAGAAATGGGACAATAGCTGGAGAAGGATGTGGATTTGTATGAGGTTAAGGGCTATCACTAAAAACTTCAATCTCAACAGGGTTCACACAAGATTTATTACTTGAGTCACGATACAGTGTGAGTTTGATGTCTTTCCTCCAGGAATATCCAGTGATCAGGTGCTTTCCATATTATAGTACTAATATGTAGCACCTTAAGGGCCACTTTGCAAAAAGAAAGTAGTGAATCACAAATAAGAGATTTGTGTACACCAGACTTAAAAGTTAATATATTACATAGACTGCTTTCTGCAGGGTTTCCATGGCAAGAGTGAGAAATGTAATATAACTGTGTCCCCAGAGACAAAAATGGTTATCAGTGAGCACTAGAAATCTGTGGCACAAGAGTTTGGTTTTTTTTCTTTCATTTTAAATAAAACATTTATTTGATACAGGGTCTCACTATGTAGCTCAGACTTGCAGTGATCCTCCTGTCTCAGCTTCTCCAGCTCTGGGATCACAGGTATGTGCCACCAAGCTTGTTTTCAGTGGCCAGCACAGCATGCCCAGGGTTTCAGGGCCAGTATAGCATGTGACACTGGGGATTGAACCTGGGTCCTTGTGCTTGCCAGGTGGGCACTTAGACCACCGAGTTGTCTCCCCAGCCCTGGTTTTATATCTAGAGTGATATTAAGGCATATTTAAATAAAGTTGAGATGAACTCAAAAAAGTAAAAAGTTTGTTGATAGTGGAAGAAGGGTAAGTGGATGAGTGAAAAAGAGATAAAGTGGACTGCAGCACATAGGAGGTAAGGTTGGCCATAGCCTGGAATGGGGTTACTTCTGGTGTAACAAGAAGGAGGGCAGAACAGAGTGGATGCAGGGAACCTGATGGTTTGATGGTACACAGAAGAGAATCAGTTAAACTGCTTCTCTCCCCCCCGCTCGCCCCCAGGGATATATGACGTTGACTTCACCTGAGGTAGAGGACAAAGAGGAAGGTTCAAAGAAGAAGAGAAACTAAAGACAAGGTCTTGAGACCAGAACTTTAAAAGATTTATCTGACCCTGCTGAATGCCCATTTGTAATTTGTGATCATAAAGGCAATGTCAGACTAATAAACATAGTATTTCATAGTAGTTATGATATTAGTCCAGGGATATCAATGGGCAATACTATCCTGAAAAAGATGATAAAGACCTAGTAAAATTTAAGAATAAGAATGTGTGGAAACAATGTATAATATCTCTTAACCCCCACATACTCCCAGGGTGTTCACTGACATTTATCAGTGGTCTCAGGACATTTGGTGTGGATCTGCCCTAAGGCTTCAGACCTATATCACCAGTTGTCTGCTAGACACCTCCATGGGACCTCCACAGGAATCCTGGACTTAAGATACTCAACATTTCTCCTAAGTTTACTCTTCTAAGTTCTCTGTACTGTTACCTAACCAGGCACAGACTAGAAACTTGGATTTTCTCACCATCCCCGATTTATTCTAAAACATTGAATTACTATATTATATTGATTTTACCGGCCAAATACAAATCTTTTGTGATTGTGGACATACTCTGAGGATTGAAGAAGGACCTTGAGGATGCTAAACATGGTGTTACCTGTGAGCTACTCCCCCAGCCTTCTGTATTTTGGCTGCTATTGTCCTTGGTCAGAACTTCATCATACTTCATGTGAACCATAGGGATGGTCTCCTGTCGTTTCTAGCTTTTGTTCCCTTTAAAATCCACTCAAAATGATTGCTGTTCTGAGTTATCTATGAGTGCACATCATATTATGCCAGTCATGCTTTAAATTCATCAGTTGGTCCCATTAATCTTGTATCTAGACTTTTGCATGTGGCTGAAAAACTTCTTGATAATCTGGCCACTGCCTCTACCTTTAGACTCATCTCTTTCATGTTACACCTTGTTCTTTATTCTTTGTGCACTGCTTTATAATTCATAACTATGACTTGTTGTCTCTCTGCATTTGTTTTACTCCTGTTGCCTGAATGCTGTTCCTCAGAGACATGCTGGTTCTCTTTGTACTTGATTCTCCTTCCTTCAGTTTCTTTTCATTTGTGCCAAAGTAATCTTAACATTTTCCCTGTCTAGGGCTGGCCAAATAGCTCAGCAGATTTAAGCACGTGCAAGCAGATTTGACCCCTGGGCCCCACCACTGGGGCATGCTGAGATGGCAGTTGAGACTGGGCATGGTGGCGTGTGTCTGTAATCCCAGCTCTTGGGAGCTTGTAAACAGGCAGATTACTGTGAGTCCAATCTAGTAGTGAGACCCTGAACACCCTGTAGACCCTTCCCTAAACTACAAAAAAAAAAAAAAAAAAAAAAAAACCCACATGTTTTCCCTGCCTAGACCTTATTTTCCCCCTTTAGCTGCTTCACCCAGTAAATTTTTTGCACTACTAATTTCATGGAGAACCCAATTGAAATAATCATATCTAGACTATATAGAGAATGTCTACAAGTCAATAAGAAAAAGATAGAAAGCTCAATTCTTTAAATGGGTAAAAGACTCACCTAGGTACTTTACAAAAGGAGATAGAATAACTAAGAACCATTTAAAAAGATGCACAGGCATGGTTGGTCTAGGCAGCTTGTGTTGACTGATGCTGGGAAAACTCCGTAGTGACATTCATTTGGAATCAGACGTAGCCATGGAACAGATGGAGACCCTAGAAAAAAAATTAAAAATAAGGGAAGTATTGATTGGTTTTTGGTAAACAGCTCTTCAGAGATGAGAAAAATAGAAAAGAGAAGCCATAATCTGCTGAAACCAAAGAGAAGGAAAGGAAGAAATTATTTCCCTAAAGTTAAAAAAAAAAGGTTAAAAGAAAGCAGAGCCATAGGGCCTGCCAAATAGCTCAGCAGACTAAAGCACCTGCTTAGGCAGAGCACAGAAGCTGGCCAGGGTTCAATCCCCTAATTGCCATGCTGGCCCTGCCCCTGAGGTGTGCTAAGACAATGATTGAGACTGGGCCCAGTGCTTGGGAGGCTCAAAACAGGAGAATCACTATAAGTGTAGACACTATATTAAATATATAGGGAAAAAAAATAGCAGAGCCTTAGTTTTCCTAAGTCCAAAAAGGCAAAAAAGTAAGAGGAAACGTCTCAGGAAATCATTATTTCTCTGAAATCTGGAAGTGCAGAAAGGATGAGGGATCCTCTTGGAAGGAAAGCTGTTTCTCCTAAAACTACTAAAAAGTGAGGCACCTTCTGAAGAAGACATGTGTTCTAAGCCCCAAAATAAGTTTTAAAAAGGCTAATGTAGAGATTTTAAAGAAAACTTAAGATTCCCTCATTCTGAAACCAACTTTAACTCCAGTGAAACTGCCAAGGAACAAAGTAATGATGTGGGAAAACGAAATGTTGGAACAAAAAGATGGTGTTTCAGACTGGGTGTGGTGGTGCCCGTCTGTAATCTCAGCTCTTGGGAGACTGTAAGCAGGCGGATCACTCCAAGTCCAATCTAGCAGTGAGACCCTGTAGAATACCCTGTAGACCCTGCCCTAAAATAAAAAACAGATGGTGTTTCTATGATTTTTTCCCCGTCTCTAATGAAAGTGCTAAGCTTTTCAGAGCTCTCAAGGTGACCTTCCTATTTCCTACACAAGCAAGTTGATAGTGGGAAGAAATTGTACAGGCACAGATAACATCTGGAAGACAATGTTTTCTGCCATTTCTTTGATGAACTTCAGGAATGGCAGCAAGACAGGAAGAGAGGCCATATGCCCTGCGTATTACATCTTGCTCCACAGGGAACTTGGCAATCAAGCAGAGATTTTGTTGACATCACAAGAAACTTGACAGTGCTTGTTTTTATGATGTAACTTGCTATGGAGGTCAAATGGAAGGAATGAAAAATGGAATTGATATCTTTGTTGAGATACCAGGTCATACCACATACAGAATAGCAAGCTAGATCTCACCAAACTCAAGCATGTTGTGGATGAACTTGATGTTTTGCTGATCAAATAGGATTTTGTGTGGTATTCAAGAAAACTTTTGTAGTCAGCTCCAAATACTGCTTTTTTCTGTAGTTTGTCCAAATTGAGTATTTAATGTTGCTAAAAAAGTGAAGCTATAGCCGGGCGTGGTGGCGCAGGCCTGTAATCCCAGCACTTGGGAGGCTGAAGCAGGAGGATTGTTGTGAGTTCGAGACCAGCCTGAGCTACAAAGTGAGCTACGGCCAGCCTGAGCTGCACAGTGAGACCCTGTCTCAAAAACACCAAAAAAAAAAAAAAAAAAAAAAAGTGAAGTTACATAAAAAGCCTCAGGAGCAGTTATGGAGATGTGATCCAAGTGTACTGTACTTGTCAGGGATGTACTGTTGTCTTCCATGAAACCAAGAAAGAAGCTCAGGAGTTGTCTGTAAAGCAGGATACTCAGTCATTAGATGAAGATTTTTCACAGAAGCAAAGAAAATGCACTGTGAAAGGTCTAATGGTGATTTTTGGAGTTTTGGTGATGATCAGGATTGCTGCACCCCTAAGGCTGACTTGGCTATATCAAGCCTCTGCTAAAAGATGTAAATTCCTACATTCATTGTCCTGGACAGGTGACAAGGGTTTGTAGCACCATAACTCTTAACCATTGCTATTTGATCAACTCATGTGTGAACTTTTAACCATGACAATGCAGTGCTCAAATGAAATTGTTTGGAAAAAACTTAAGGAGTATCTGGGTGTGGATATGGATTCCAAAATGAAAGAAAGAAGCAGGACATGGTGGCACATGCCTATAACTCCAGCACTCAGGAAGCTCAGGCAGGAGGCTCTAGGGAAATCCTGTCAGGAAGAAAGAGAAAGAAGAAAGAGGAAGGAAGGAAGGAAGGAAGGAAGGAAGGAAGGAAGGAAGGAAGGAAGGAAGGAAGGATTCTCAAAGGAAAGTTGAGTGCTTGTTTTTACGCCTACCACAGCAGTCACGTAAATAACAGGAAGAGCCAGGTGAGGTGGCATGTGAATGTAATCCCAACTCAAGTACATAGTGAATTCAAGGTCAATCTAGAATATGCAGACTGTCTCAAAAAACAAAAAGAGGCCGGGGAGATGGTTCAGTGGAATAAGTGCTTCCCTGGCAAATGCAAGGGCCTGAGTTCAATTGCCGGTCCCCCCCCACCCAAAAAAAGAAACAGAAATAGCAGGGGGAATGACATGATTCATGACTCTAGAAGCCCACTGTGGTTCCAGAGCAACTGAAGCTGGAAGGACCACTGGAAGGATCTGAGGTTTCGGGGATCAGCAGGAAGGCAGCTGTGGTTTCAGGGAGACAACAGAAAATAAAACTTCAGGGAACAGTAGAGTAGAAATAGAAGCTGCAGGAGACAGAATCGAGGAGCCAACAAAAACAACATTTCAAAACAAAGTTCAGAAGCAGTGTTTTAGTAAAGAAGATGGTCAATGATTAGAAATAGATTTATATGGAAAAAATACGGCAACATGAAACATACTTTTCACATCAAGGTAAAAGTATATTGCACTTCCTTTTGGTTGCTTGCCCAGCTTCCATGACTTGTGAGAGACAGGCTTCACCTGAATTATTTCATCTGATTATTTGTTTTTATTTTCCGTATTTAGGACAGGGTCTTACTACGTAGATTGGACTCATAGTAATTCTTCTGCTTGCAGTGCTAGGATTACAGGCATGTAACACCACACCTAGTCTCAATCCCTTACATTTTTAATAGTTTTACTTGGTTTTGATTTATAGAAAGGGATTCATACAGTATATATTCTTTTATATATTGTTTTTTGCTTACCATTACAAGTCTCACGCATATTATTGTGTGGGAATAGTACTTTTTTTTTCATTATTGAGAAGAAATTCATTGTACGACTCTACCAGTTTTCCATCCTATTGTTAATGAATATTTGAAGTGTTTACAATTCTGGGCTAACATGATTCGCCACCACTGGCCTCTAGTAATTGCAGATTAAGCACAAATTATTTCCTCTATCATGAATCCCAGTAAGCAACCTGAACAAGAGTAGCAGGTTTTTCCCAGCTCAAGGCCATGTCCTTAGGATGACGACTTCAGCCCTAGTAGTCCTATCTAGGAATACTTGAGACTGCCAAAAGAATGTAGTTTGTTCCTGTGAATATCTAAAGTCAGAATTTTGTGACAAGAATCAGTCTGCAAATCCAAGCTGTCTAATCATAGTGACCAGCTCCCCTTACCACATATTGTAAATTTTTGATTTCCTGATTGTGCTGCTTTTCACTCCCCAATCTCACATTCTCTTTCTATAATACCCAGACACCTGTGCACAAGTCAAAGTTGAGTTCAGTTTACACTGGGTTCCCTTCCTGTAACAGTTATAATGAATAGAATATGTCTTTAGTTCTTTTAGCCAATAACTAGTTTGTCTATCTTTAACATGAGTGACAAGAATTTAAAATTTAATTGAGGTGGGGCCGGGAAGATGGCTCAGTGGAATAAGTGCTTCCCTGGCAAGTGCAAGGGCCTGAGTTCAATCCCCGGTTCTGCCAAAAAATAAAAAATAAATAAAATAAAATTTAATTGAGGACTACTATGTAAATAGTAAATAGACAGGAGAGGCTGATGAACTATTTGGTCTTCTGTCATACTTTACTGAGCCTACATAACCATCTATATATATATATATATATATATATATATATATATATATATATATAACCATACTTTTTGTCCAATATTCTGTGAAAATTTCTCACCTAGGCCTCAGAAATGACTGTGCTCAATGGCTGAGAGAGTCCATTATGAATACAGTACTTGGATATTTTGGCTCTGACTTCTTCATAACTGTGGCTGGAGATGGTAGCAAAGGATGCTTCCATGTCTCCAATGTTCTTGCTTTCCTGTCTCTTGTGTCAAAGTTCTTTCATGCTTCTGAAAAGAAGCATGTAACTACAAAAGAAAATTCTCCATGCATTGACAAATACTGGAGGAAGGGGGAAATAATACAATAATAATGGCATTTGTCTACATTTTCTCAGGATCAAACCCTAGTGAGAACACCCTGATAATCCATAAGAGAAAGCTCATCCTTTCAAAAATATGGACCATGGATAGAACTGAAACACTACTGAAACAGGCAGGCTGTTCACTAGAGAAATAATAATGAAGAGGAGAGAAGACTAAATTGTGTGAATTAATATAGATGTTTAAGGAATAGATATTTGGGAGACAAGGAAAAAAGAACTTGTGGATATCTTCTTTGCACAATTGTATCAGCTGAAGTGCCATTTAGTAATACTAAAATCCCACAAGAAGAAAATGTCTTGTTTTGTTATGAGTGAATTCAAATAGTAGAAGACCCACTGCCTACCTTTCTTCCTCCCTTTCCCCCCCTTTTTTTCCCTTCTACTTTTCTGACTGGAACTTTGATTTTGTTTGGGTATTCTGTCCTACTACAATCTCTATGTACTTCTCCAAAACATTCATGCTCATCCCATCCTTAAGCCACAAATTGGTGTAAGAACGAAACAAGTGATACATTTCTGGTCAGTATATCATGAGAGGGAAATTTGCTGTAGAACTTCTGAATAGGTTTTTGCCATAGTTCTTGAGTGGCTTTTACTAATCTCATGTATTGGAACACCACCACCCCTTCATGTGTTAGAAATATAATCTCCAAAGTATTAATATTGAGAGGTGGTGTCCTTAAGAAATGTTAAATCATGAGGATGGAGCACCCACGAATGAGATTTTAGCCCTTTTGATAGGCCTTCAGGTTGAAGAAAGAGGATCATCTTGCACTCCTTCCATTCTGCCTTCTGCCATGTGATAACCATTGCCAGATGCTGCCAGGAGCTACACAAAAACAAATTTTTGGTCTTTTAAAATTCTCCAGTCTTGGGGGCCAATGAGGTAGCTCAACAGACTAAAGTGCCTGCTTAGACAAGCTTAGGCAGGCATAGGGACCACAGTTTGATCCCAGGCACCACATGCCACACCAGCCCCACCCTCAGGGCAGGATGAGCTGGCCACAGAGCCTGGGCATAATTGCACGCACCTGTAATCCTAGCACTGGGGAGACTGAAAGTAGGAGGATCACCACAAGTCTGAGCTGCATAGTGAGACCCGTAATGACCAAATACATAAGATAAAATAAAATTCTCCAGCCTCACATATTTTATTATAATAGCACAGACTTAAGAAATTTTTTTTCTTTTATTTACATAAAAAGATATCTAGCAATTTATTTGGATTTTGTTATATATGCATATGACAAACAAAGCTACAGAACCTATTTTGAGGCCAATTGCTGAAGATGTTAGAGCATAAATATCTAGAAGGAACGTGAATTTTGATGGGCCTGGTTAACTGCTGAATTGGAACTGTCTCACCTGAGACTTGTTATATGTGATAATAAGTACTCCTATGGAAGTGCAAGACCTCTGCAAGTGAAAACTACAACATTCTGAGAAAGGAACTCAGAGGATATCAGAGAATGGAAAGATACCTGCTGTTCTTGGATAGGCAGACCCAACATAGTCAAACTGGCCATACTTCCAAAATTGATAGAGATTTAATGTAACTCTGATTTTTAAAAAAGTCAACAGTGTTCTTCACAGAACTGGAGAAAATAATCCTAGAGTTCATATGTAATCAAAAGAACCCAGACAGCAAAAACAGTCCTGGGCACAAAGAACAAAGTGGGAGGCATGACAATCCTGGACTTGAAGTTATATTACAAATCTCCTACAATAAAAACATCAGTGGAACAAAGACATGAGAATCAATGCAACAGCTTAAGGAATGCAGGAACAACACTTAAAATGTTGTATTATTTGATCCTTGACAAAGGGGCCCAAAAGATACATTAGGGGAGAGATAGCCTCTTTAATAATAAATGGTGCTGGTAAAACTGACTTTGCAAATAGAGAAGATTGAATCTAAATCCATATCTCTCTCCATGTACTAAACTAAAATTTAAAAAATAGAGAAATAAATGTTAGAACAGAAAAACTTAACTTACTGAAAACAAAATAGGTACAATTTTAGAAGTTAATAGGTTTAGGCAAGGATATTCTAAAAAGAATCCCAGTTGCAGAAGAAGTATCACAGTACAAAGAATCAACAAATGGGATCATATTAAAGATACATGATAGGAAGTTGAGAGACTTTTTCTCAAAAGGGAAAGAAGAGGGAGAGGAGGGAAAGGGGATGTAAGGTATGTTACATACATATACAAACTCCATGTAAAGAATGTAAATATTATATACTGCAACTGTATGAAGAGGAAAAGGGGTCAGCGAAATAGCTCAGCAGATTAAAGTACATGCAAGCAGGCGCAGGGGCCAGGGGTTTGATTCCTGGGCCTGCCTTGCTGGCCCAGACCCCAGGATGCACTGAGACAGCAATTGAGACTGGGCATGGTGGCATGCCTATAATCCCAGCTCTTGGGAGGCTGTAAACAGGTGGATCACTATGAGTCCGATCTGGTAGTGAACCCCCTGTAGACCCTTCCCTAAAATACAAAAAAAAAAAAAGAGGAAAAGGATCAAGAGATGGATAAAGGGGGAAAGGAGCAAGGGAAGGGGGATTAAGATGCATTAAAAGGAATTATGCATTATTTGCATTTACCATTATGTTCATGCATTATGTACATTCCCACAAAGAATATAAATATGTAATAATAAGAAAATGATCTGAGGGAGAAAAAAATTACTCCTTTTGATTTAAGCTAAGTGAGATACCTATTATTTGCAACTCAAAATAAGAAGTATGGAACTATCCCTAAAAAAAGTAACTACTAAAGAAAATCTGTAATCACAGTAGAAATAGGTAGGTCCTCTGTGGGGTGGGGTTCTCTATAGTCCAACAAATAGCCCAGAGCATTTCACAGTGAGAAGGCAAGATGAACACACATGGAAAGTGGCCTCCGCCAATACATATAAATATCTCTCTCTCTCTCTCTCTCTCTCTCTCTCTCTCTTTATATATATATATATATATATATATATATATATATATAATCTTTAAATTAGTCATTTAACTGTATCACTATTAAGTAGAATTTTAATTTTCACTTCTTGAATTATACTTAAGAGTTATGGTGTGCCTACTCAAGACAGCTGGAAGATTCAGAAACAAAACACAGTGCCTAGGTCATGATGGAAGTTTGACAAAGCCTTTTGACAGTACAGGAAATAAGACTCAACCAAACAGGAAGCAGATAGTGTAGAACAGAGCAGCCAGAAATATTTGGGCCTAATGCAAGGTTGTTTTTTTATAGAACCCCAGAAAATACCAAAAACAAAAAACAAAGTCAGAACTGAAATCTTCTAACTTTTAAATATTAATAAGGGGCAACAGGGGAATGAGAAAACAAACAAGGAATTAGTAGAAAGAAAATAACTTCTGTAACCAGAGTAATTTTTTTTTTTTTTTTTTTTTTTTTTTTTTTTTTGTGGAACTAGGGCTTGAACTCAGACCCTTGAGCTTGCCAGGGAAGTGCTTGTTCTACTGAGCCATCTCCCCATTCCTAACCAGATTAATTCTTGCATTGACCAAGAACATGTCTATATAGGTAGTGGCAGTTTAAAAATATTTCTGAAAATTTCTCCACCATTTTCCCATGAAGACATGAATTATATAGCCCCTCCCTTTACATCTGAACCAAACCATGGTGACTGCTTACCTATGGAATATGGCAGAACTGACTCTGTGGATTTCCAGGCCAGGTCATAAAAGGTGGTACAGAGCCTTCCTAGTGGTCTGGATCCTCCATTAGAACCCTGATCCACTGCATAAGAAGCATTACTACTCCAAGACCGCCATACTATAAGGAAGCACAACTAACCTTCATATACAAACTACATGCAAAAGCTGTGATGTGAAGAAAAGGTGCCCAGCCACTCCATCCTCTCCCAATGCTTGTTTTCCTATATCCTGCCTCTTCCTGACTGCAACTACATGAGTGACTCTAACCCAGAACCATCCACTGGAGCTCTTCCTGAACTCTTGACCTATAGAAACCATAAGAGATTATAAAAGCATTATTGCTGTAAGCAAATAAACTTTGGGGTGGGTTAGTAAGTAGCAAAAGAAACTAGAACATTATTTTTTTTCACAAATAGGACTTTATTAGAAATCTGGATCTTAAATGGACTCTTGGCCTGGTGGCTCATATCCATCAGCTCATTCAACTTTAGCTCCAGTCTCATCTCCAGTAGCCTTTCCAGAGCTACTACCTTCATCATGAAGCTCCATGAGTTTTCCCAATTCAAACTTGGCTTTCTTCAGCATTTTTGCTTTTCTGACAAAGACATCATGAAGAGAATAGATAGACTGGCAATCCTTTCTTATGTCTTTCCCAATGCTGTCTGGGATCAGTTTATTGATCACTTCCTTCAAGGTGTTTGTCTGCACCTCTCAGGTCATGATTTCCATCATCTTCTTCTGGATCTAGTGGACCTTCTGGTGCTGAGCATAAGAGGTCTTCCATATTTGATTGTTGTTTTAGAAAGCCAACACAGAACAGTTGAAGCAAATAACCATCAGTAGTCTTGACATCAACATGAGCTTCGATCATGGTCTGCCATTTTTTGACCATGGAAAACATTTTCTCATGGGTGAGGTCCATGCGATGGAAATTAGTCAGGCAGTTTTTGCCCTGAACATCTTCAGTAATTAGCTTGAATTTTCTATTATATTCCTTTTTTTCTTTTGGTGGGACTGGGGATTGAACTCAGGCCCTTGCACTTGGCAGGGAAGCGTTTACTCTGCTGAGCCATCTCCCCAGCCCCTAGCTTGAATTTTCTTTTCTTTTTTTTTTTTTTTTTTTTTTTTTTTTTTTTTTTTTTTTTTTTTTTTTTGTCTTTTTTTGAGGCAGGGTCTCACTATGCAGTTCAGGCTGACCTTAAACTCACTTTGTAGCTCAGGCTGGTCTCGAACTCACCACAATCCTCCTGCCTCAGCCTCCCGAGTGCTGGGATTACAGGCATGCGCCACCACGCCCGGCTCTAGCTTGAATTTTCTAAAGGCAACTTCATCATTCTGCAGATCAGCAAAGCTCACTTCAAACACATAACCTTTGAGCCCATCAGGTGCAATTTTGGTTCCTTCAGTTCTGGTGATGAATGTTTTTCCAATATTTCTGGGGTCAGGGAGATAGCTCAGTAGAATAAGTGCTTGCCTGGCAAGTGCAGGGTCCTGAGTTCAATCTCCCTTTCTGAGAAAAAAAAAATTACGTTGAGCATAGCCAGTGCCTTCATATCATACCAGTCTTTTTTAGAAAATGGAAGCCGGGCGTGGTGGTGCATGCCTGTAATCCCAGCACTCAGGAGGCTGAGGCAGGAGGATTGTTGTGAGTTCGAGACCAGCCTGAGCTACAAAGTGAGCTTAAGGCCAGCCTGAACTGCATAGTGAGACCCTGTCTCAAAAAGACAAAAAAAAAAAAAAAAAAGAAAAGAAAATGGATCAACCACTTTCTTCTTGGCTCCTTTTTTGCTGCCTTTGGTAAGGTGGTGGACTTGCCTGCCGCCATGGTGCTGTTCACAGAACCAATAGGAAAAGCTAGAATGTTAGAAGAGGTGACCTAAATATTGTGAATTTTTAATAGTAAGGAAAGAACCCTTTACAGGTCATTATTGTATTTATTAACTGATTACTATGACAAGGAAGGTGAAATGATTTCCAGTCAGAAGACCTATCATCAATAAAAAAAAAATTAATTGGTGAAATCCAGCAAGTTAAAAACAAAATCTTGATTATAAAAGAATACTAAAGTAAAAATATTATAAAAAGTTTAAAAATCTCAGTCAATTTGTATAAGTTTCTTTTACTACTTTTTCTTCCTAGTCCGTATTACCAGCAAACTGTGACAGATATTTGGACTGATTCCTGACATATTACAACTCAACAGATGAGAGTTAATGTGCCTGTGAACTCTATACTTAAGATTTTCACTAATTTAATATTTCTGAAAGGGGAATCTTGCAAATTTTAAACAGTATCTGTGAGGTAAATTTCAATATGGGAAAGATGGATGTCAGAGAAGCCAAAGCCTCCAAAGGCTTCACACTGCAGTATTGATTCTTGTTTTTCTGTGTGTGCATGTTAAGTATTGAAAGGCCAGGTGTGGTGTTGTGTAGCTGCAACCCAGCACTTAGGAAGCTGAAGTGAGAGGACTGCTGTAATTCTGAGGCCAGATGGCCTACATTGTATGTTCAAGGCCAGCCTGAATTACAGTGAGATATTGGCATGAAAGAAAGGAAGAAAGGAAGAGAAAATAAATGAGAAAAATAAAAATTATTGAGAAGTATACTTTTTAAATGTATTTTGTACAGGGTCTCACTATGCAGCTCAGACTCATAGTAATCCTCCTGCTTTCAGCCTCCCCAGTGCTGGAGATTACAGGCATGGACCACCACTACCACACCTGGACTCGATCACTGGCTCAGCACACCCCAGGGGGCAGGGCCGATGCAGCACGCAGGACCACGCCCTGATCTCTGTACTTGCCAAAGCAGGAGCTTAGTCCACTGAGCAGCTATCTCGCCAGCCCTGAGTAGTACACTTTAAATGGGTAGATTATAAGGCATACGGATACTATATCATACATTCACTCAGTAAGTGCTCAAAGTGAGCTCAAGGCCAGACTGAACTGCATTGCAAGACTCTGTCTCCAAAAGGAAAATATAAAATTCAGACCTCTTGATCATAATTAAATTGTGTTCACTAAGTTAGAAATAGCCTGGCTAAATGAGAAGACAGTCCTCATGTTCTTTCAAAGAAGAATTCAGCAAACTTTTCCTGTAATAGGCCAGTTACAAAACATTCACAGCTTTGCAAGCCAAGTGGTAGAACTCTAGACATAATAAACATGGTCACAGGCTGGGGAGCAGCTTGGTGGCCTCAGCGCCTGCCTGGCAAGTGCAAGGACCCAGATCCCCCCGGGTACCGCATGCCATGTGGATCACTACCAAGCTGAGTTATGCAGTGAGGACTTGCACCAAATAAATAAATAAGGATTAAATAGACATATTCATATGGACAGAAAGAACACATTTTTACTATTTAGTTGATGGAATTAAAAATGTAATAATTAGGTATAATTTTTGTAATACAGGTCAATAAGAATGGAATTCTTGGGGCCAGTGAGATAGCTCAGTGGCTGAAAGCCTCTGCCAGTTCTATCCCTGGCACCACATGCCAGCACCAGACCTGCCCCCAGGGTGGGCTGAGCTGGCCGAAAAAAAGAATGGAATTCTTTCTGGAGGAATAACATTTTGCTCAGTTGAAAATCAAAATTAGCATTTCCTGTCATCAAGTTGATTATAAAATATCCTTCTGAAAAAATAAATATTTTCACTTGTGAGTCAATAATGAGCTGTATTTGGCCTGTGGACCATAGAGGAATAAATTCCTGGAGTTTTATGTATTAATCTCCATAGGGATTCAGTAATAAAGTAACTCATGTTAAGTTGCTTAAACCACAGATACTCATTTCCTCACAGTTCTAGAAGTCAGAGACCTGCAATCATGGCTGTGGAGGAGCCTTCCTTTCTTTACTCAGGCTTTGGGAGTTGCAGGTGTTTCGTGGCTCATGGCAGCATAGATCAGATTGCTGCCTCTGTCTTCATGCGGCCATCTTCCTTCTGTATCTATAGGTTACATCTCCACTTCTTATAAGGATACTAGTCAAACCCTAATTCGGTATGATCACATCTTAGCTAATAAATTATATGTACAACTAATTATATCACTTATTTCCAAATAAGGTCACATCCATAGATACTAAGAGTTAGGCCTGGGATATTTGTTTTTAGCGGATCACACATTAATACACAATACCAGTAGATAGATGGGGAAAGAGCTCTGGAAGATCGTTAGCTCAAGGGTGTCAGGCATCCTTATTATACATTGTCATCATCAAAAAGTGTTACAATTCCTGACCACCAAATAAGCTTAGTTCTTGGTCGTCTTCGTCGTCGTGGTCGTCGTCTTCGTCTTCTTCTTCTTCTTCCTCTTCCTCTTCCTCTTCCTCTTCTTCTTTCTGTCTTTCTGAGGCAAGCTTTTTGTTAGGCAGTTCAGCCTGGCCTAGAACTCACCTCAGACTCAAGGTGATACTCCTGCCTCAACCTCCTGAGTGCTGGGATTACAGGCATAAGCCACCACACTTGACCAAATTAGTTTAGTTGTTATCCTAGAGAGTACTTACTACCCTGGAGCAGATAGAGAGCATTATCCTTCATGATGTCCGAATTTCTAAACACTTAGAGACTTTTTTTTTTTTTTTTGTAGAACTGGGGATTGAACTCAGGCCCTTGTGCTTGCCAGGGAAGCACTTATTCCACTGAGCCATCTCCCCAGCCCCTAGACTTATTTTTTAATACCCTCAGACATTAGGTGCTTTCATTTTAAAATATGTCACTTACTATAAAGGAAAAAAGGGCTAGAATTAATCTTGTACTAGAATGAATGTTTCTTAGCCATTTTAGACTTCCTAGAAGTTTCAAAATACATCTGAGATTCTAGGAAATGGGTTAGTTTTTGTTTATTTAGTTAGTTTCTTCTTTAAAATGATGAAATATGAACAGATACTAACAATGCCCTGTAGTGTCCCTTCCAGGTTCTTGTCTTGGTCCAAGAATCAATATTTGTAATACCAAAGATATGTTATTGGAATCCCATCAAGTTAATTCCAATCTACCATTTCCAGTGCAACCCATGGTGAAAGTAAGACACTAAAACATGTTTATAATTATTGGGGAGCCAAAGGACCCTAAGTCCAAGCGTGAAGTTGGATTTCCAGAGTGAAGAGGCTGACCCATGGCGATACCCAGGTTTTATTCAATAAAGTAGTAGTTTGAGGCAGAATGACTGAAAATTGTGGGAAGTAGGTGAGCACTGTGAGCTGAGGTAGGTGGGTGGCCTACATTTTCTCTGCCATATGCAGAGAAAGTAATTTGCATTATGCTATTGAGATAATATCTAATGTTTTGGGAATCTGGTGCTCAGCCAAAATGGAGACAATTGCTCTTCTTTCAAGAACAGCTGCTCAGGTGAACCTCCATAGCACCCTACTACACCACCAAAAATCACAATTTGAAAACTATTCCTGGTTGTGCCTTTGAAGTCCAGGACACCTCAGTAAAGTTTGGGTGTTTAATGAGCTGTCTGATGTGCACTACAAGGCCACGTCTGGAGCTTCACTTTTGTGGGAGGGTGGGAAAACTCCGGGAAGTAGAGGTACTTCTTTGGCCTGTCACAGTTTTATATGTTGTATTTCCCAGTGATCTTTGTTTATTTATTTGTGACAGAGTCTCACTACTCAGCTTGGCCTGACTCATAGTGATTCTCCTGTCTCAACCTCCCCAGTGCCACTACACCCAGTTTCAGGACTGGCAAGGCTAAGAGTACCAGAGATGGAACTTGAGTCCTGGAGCTTGCCAGACAGACTCTTAGATCACTGAGCCATCTCCCTACCCCTCCCAAGGATCTTTGGACCGTGAGGGCAGCAGAGTGGTCTCAAGAGCATCCTCTTTTATCACTTCCTCTTTAAATGAGCACTTTTTGTGATCAGTGGAGTACATTATATTTTAGACTCAAAATGTTCACATTGGAAGAAGCACCACTTCACTTCCTCTTACTTAACAGATGAAGAAACTGGCTCAAAGTGGTAAAACAATTGAGCAATCATTCTTTTGTTTATTTGACAGATGTATATTGAATGACCTCCACAGACTGGGCTATGTGCTGGACCCTGAAACCTCAGGGTAGTGAGCAAGGCAGACATAGTTCCTAACCTGTCAGGAGTGTCAAGAGTAGTGGAGGAGGCAGAAAATGAGCAAAAGTTTGTATAGCTGTCTGTGACAAAAGTTAGGAAGGCAAGTGCAGGAGTTGCCCCTCCAGGGCAGGTTGGGGGAGCCTTGGAAGGCTAGGCCAGGCTGCAGGGGCAGAAGGAGAATCTGGGCTGATGAATTTGAATGTCCAGTGGCCTGAGGCAGGGTGAACAGGGCATCTTGAAGTGAAAGAGAGGTCAGTGTGTTTGGAGCTCTGTGGATGAAGATAACTTGGCTCTTGACACAATAGAAAGGGAAAACTGGGGCCTGTTCTTGCATGGTGTTTTAAAACATGGTGAGAAGTTCTATCCTTGGCACCAAAAATAAATAAATACGTACATAAAACATGGTGAGCATTCAAATTTCATCCTAAGAACACAGAAAAGCCCTAAAAAGCTTCTGTGTAGAGGAGTATTATGATTAAATTTGATTTTTAAAATATGAAAAATATGTACATGTTGAATGAAAAAAGGTTTAGAAAGCAGGGCAGAAATGAGATGAGGCCTTATGTCTGAAATCATTATGACTGTTCAGGCAAGAATTAATAGTAGCTTGTATAAAGTTGTAGCCATGGTGTTGGAGAGAAGTGAAAAGATTCGTGATCAGTTCACAGGTAGAATCTATGGTACTTGAAAGTTTAGCATGACCTATAGGTCATATCTATAACCCCAGGGCTTGGGAGGCTTGAGGCAGGATTGCCTGCCAGAAGTTCAAGGCTAGCCTGGATTACATAACAACACTGTCTCAACAAAACCTAAAACATAAAATTATGTATAGAAAGGTGAAGAAGATAGGGCAGGAATGATTTTCAGGTTCCTGGCATGAGCAACTAGATAGAAAGTGGTGCCATGGAATGAAATATAGAATATTGGAAGCTCCTCAGGTTTCGGGTAGGAAGAGGAAGATTAAACTTTGATGTGAAAATGCTCAATGTGAGCAGTGTGTGAAATACCAAGACAGTTATTTCCCTGGAGAGAGAGATTTGACAGTAGTTGTTAGGATTTGAGCAGACCAGTGAACAACATCTCTACATTCTGAGTCTAGAGTTAACTGAGATGTAGTTAATGTTGGGGATCAGAATCCCAGCTTCTTTATGGGGCAAAGCAGATTATAAAATAAAGCTTTGACCTATAGACAACTTGGGCTTTTTAATACCTTCCCTCTCCCCCTTGAATGTTACCTATTAGCCCCCACCTGTGGACCTCCTTCCCTACTGCAGAACAGAGCCTGGAAACAGTGCACCACATAGGAGAGAGGACTGGGTGTCTGCTACTGGTGCAGTGGTTCAGGGCTGGTGGGAGGAGCCTGCAGGCAGTCAGTGAGTCAGCCCTGTGGGAAGAAGGAGAAGCTTTCCAGCAGGAAACAAGGGTGCACTCACAGCTGTAATTGAAGAGCTTAGCAAAGATGTTATTTTCAGAGGTGTGGGCAAGGATAGTTAAATGACAAGGGATACAGATGCTTTAAGGAACTAATACTGGTAAGTGTTAGAAGGAACTAGGGAAGGGAGCTGTTACCAGAACTGTGTCCAAGAGGGTGGCAGAGGAACTATCACCCTCAGTGGCCAGTGTGGTTAGGGTGGGCAGGGCGGGGTTTGGCAAGATAAATACCTTGCCTGCTTGCTGTTCCCACCTCTGAACTTTCTCCCAATGACCGAACCCTCCAGAAGAGGACTGTACTGAGTAGGGAACGCAGTCTGTGAAAGTCAGTGAGCCCAGGGACAGAAGCAGGTAGGGATGGTGAGAGTCAGGGCAAGAGAAAATAGCCAGCATGGACAGGGGCTGAAGAGAGGGCAAGATGTCTCACTCTGCGGTCTCCACAGTGAATGTCCCTGAGTTGAGGATCAAAAGCATGCTGCTGCCCTGCTCCAGCCTTTGTGAAGCTTCTCTCCACCTGCTTCCCCATGCCATCTTCTCTTCTGAAAGCCTCCTTCAGGTGTGGATGGATAGGTGAGCCTTTGTGCCAAGAAAGCTTTGGAATGGGAACAAAACAATTCTATTGAATTAGTTGTGCTTATTACTACCCCGTTTCCTCATCTCATATTTCATCAGCTGTATTATCCAACTGACTCACCAGAAGATATGCAGTGGGGTCAGAGGATACTGGAAACACACAGCAATGTTGTGTTTGACAGTGACACAATGTCAATCAAAGAATAATGCCCCAAATAACCTTCTTCCATTACAACATTTCAAGGATTCTAAGATGTGGAAATCTTTTCCCCATCAAGTCTTAACCTTTCTGGAATTGGAATTCGATTCTATTATCACTTCTTCCCCCAGGATACAGTTATGAAGGAGTTGTTGTAGCCTGTGTGAGTGCACTGAAGCTTGCACAACAGCATCAGTAGCACGGGAGAGAGCCCTGCAAACAGACGAGAGAACGCTGTCCTAGAATGCTCAACCTTTGGTGCACTTGGCAACACAGACATGACACTATTTACACACGCAAACCATTCTGAGTTAAAAAGGAATTTGGATGTAAAGACAGACTCGTTGGTGGGCCAGGGAGATGGCTCAGTGGAATAAGGGTTTCCCTGGCAAGTGCATAGGGCCTGAGTTCAAACCCTGGTTCTGCCAGAAAAAAAAAAGACAGACTCGTTGTGTGGGCCAGGTCCATAGGAGCAGCAGAGGAGGAGATGGCTTCTAATAGGTACAGGGTTTGCTGGGGTTGGGGTGGTCAGAACCTATTCTGTAACAAGTGAGGGTGACGCTTGCACAACTTTGTGAATACACTTAAAAAATGAATTATTTGCTTTAAAAGGGTGGACTTTACAGGTAGATTACATTTCAATTTTTAAAAAGAGTTGATTAAGAACATGGAGGAAGCTGGCAGATGGGCACATGAGAAATCTATACTATTCTGATTTGCATTTCAAATGATTTCAACACAAACAAGCTTTAAAATATTTTTGGAAGCTTGGCTTAGTAGTGCACACCTATAATTGCAGCACTTGAGAAGATTGTTGGGAGTTTGAGACCAGCCTGGGCTACACAGTGAGTGCAAGGCCAGCCGAAACTGCATAGGGAGACCCTGTCTCAGAAAGATGGGGTGGGGGAGGAGAAAGCAACCAAAAACCCAACTTTTGGAATGCCATCAGAAATCGAGGTTTCATGTATGAAAATCTGTGTTGAGAGTATGTTATACACATATGAGTTATCTGGTGGGGGGAGGTGGTATTCAGTAGCAGTTGTTTTCCAACTTAGAAATAAAAAATGATTTATAATATTTGGATTTTTGAAGCCGGGCGTGGTGGCGCATGCCTGTAATCCCAGCACTAGGGAGGCTGAGGCAGGAGGATTGTTGTGAGTTCGAGACCAGCCTGAGCTACAAAGCGAGCTTAAGGCCAGCCTGAACTGCACAGTGAGACCCTGTCTCAAAAAGACGAAAAAAAAAAAAAAATTTGGATTTTTGAATATAAAAAGCTACTAAGAATATTTTATATTATTTTGCTTATATTTCCCCTTTTCTGTATGCAGAAAGGCAAGGTGCGATTAAAAATCTATAGCAAGGTAAGTCTAAAAGAATTTGTTAATTAAGCATAAAATAAACATTTTTAAGTGACAGAAAAGCATTTTTGTCAATATTGAGTTGGTAGTTTTTCCTCTTCTTGGTAGTATGTTAGATGTTACAGAGTACAGTATTTCATTTCCAAGGAGCCAATCCCCAGACCTAATCTTCTTGCTTTTGTGATGTAAAGGCCCCAGACACTGAGGTTCCCAGTCACCTCTTACACAAACTCTTATTCTGTTTAGTTTCAGTCCAGGGGACCGAGAAGAGGGAAAGATCTTTCAGTGGCTAAAGGTAGCTTCTCCTATGAATTCTACTTTTAGAGTCCAAAATGTTAACAGGAGGTAGAGGATTATCCCAATTCCAGTTCCACACCCAAGACATTTACAAAACATGAGTTCTGGCCCTATAGAAGTTAAATGATGTAAATCGGTCCTGATTCTAGGTTGTCAGCCATAGAAATTGACACTGCTGACTCAAACTAAGAAGGAATTTATCCAAAGCCCATTGGATAATTGGGAGGATGACAAAGAAGCCTAGAAAATCTGACTCTTAATGATGTGACCTGGGCATGCTGTTGTTGGTGAGCGGTGGGCCTTTTCTCTGGGGATTCTCTGTTGGGATTCATCTGTCCATCTCTGGCCCTGACTCATTTAACTGGCTGAGATGCGCTCACACGGTTGCAAGGGAATCTGGAAGGAGAGCACCATTTTTGGCTTCTACAAAAGGGTGTGGAAGTTGTTTCCCACCAAGACTCTCAAGAAGGGGAAGAAGTTTTGTTAGTGGATAACCAAAACTCCTGTGAGTGTCCACTGCACCCTCAAAATAAAGCTCTCTGGACTCCCAGAATACACACAGAGTACTGGGGGAGGTCAGTAATATCTGAGGAAAGGAGAAAAGACCCAACAAACCCAAACATTTTTACAAAGGGAAAATCTCAGCTTGGTCTTCTAAATGTGTACCATTCCTAATGTCTTATCAATTATTATACTATCTTTAAAATAAATTAAAACAAAAAAAGATTTCTTGAAAGCAAGCACCAATATTCAATTATTTCCCTAATATTTTATAACTTTTTAAAATGTATTTAGTACAAGGTCTACAGGGTCTCACTATGTAGACCAGACTCTTTGTGATCCTCCTGTTTTCAGCCTTCCAAGTGCTGAGATTACAGATGCACACTATCATGGCCAGTCTCCCTTACTGTCTCAGCATACCCTGGGGGTGGGGCCCGCATCACATGCCAGGGATTGAACCCTGGCTGCTGTGCTTTGCCTAAGCAGGCGCTTTAGTTTGCTGAGCTATCTGTCTGGCCCCTTATTGTGTATAACTGTACTTGTTAATCTGAGTAAAAGATTTGAAGACAAAAATAGATAATATAACAGCCCCTGTTAATTAGCGATTCCTGTTTTTAAAATCTACAACATATGCATTGTTGTATTTTACCCTGCTTTTGTCTTTTTTTCTATTGTTTCTGCTTCTGTTCTTACTCTTCAAAATAAAATATTTTTCAAAAGGGAAAATCTGCTATATATAGCAGCCTTGTGTTAATGCTGGTTCTTGGCTAGTTTTCCATTGTTTATGATCTGTGAACTTCACATTCTTGGGAGACATATTCCACTAAGATGTAGATTATGACCTACATTTACCATGTCACAGTTGGAACTCAAAAACTCTTTAACTCTTGTAAAATTTAAAAATTTTCAGTGGTTCTCTAGAACTTAGACTCCTTGCTTGTCTATTCGCTGTGTTTTAAATCCCTTAATTTCTATCTCCTGTGCTTAAGCCTGTTTTCTGTTGCTATCACTGGAAAATTTATAAGGAAATTTATTTATTACAGTTTTATTTTATTTTTTTGGTGGAACCAGAAATTGAACTCAGGTCTTTTCACTTGCCAGGGAAGCATTTATTCCACTGAGCCAATTCCCCAGCCCATTTCTTACAGTTTTGGTGATGAGAAAATCTAAAATGAAAAGCCTTCTCACCTGTAGGGACTCTTTGCAAAATTGCAAGATGGCACAGGGTGTCATGTGGCAAGACAGAACAAGCTTGCTAGGAAGAACCCACTTTATATTAAATCCCTTCCTGTGATAACTCATTAATCTACTCATCTGTAAATTACTAGTTTCCATCTAAATGTCCTACTTTTCAGATACCATTAATGTGTGACCTTGGTGGTTAAATTTCTAAGACATGAAATTTAAGGGACAGGGGCTGGGGAGATAGCTTGCACAAGCACCTTCCTGGCAAGCACAAGGTCCTGAGTTTGATCTCTGGTACTATGTACAGTGCCGGCCCCAGAACTCTAGGTGCACTGTGCTGACCTAAAACCGGGTGTGGTGGTGCATGCCTGTAATACCAGCCCAGGAGGCTGTGACAGGAGGATCACTATGAGTCTGAACTGCATAGGGAGACCCTGTATCAAAGAAAGAAAGAAAGAAAGAAAAAATGAATAAAAACAAAAGAAAGAAAAAAGAAGAAAGGAAAGAAAGAAAGAAAGAAAGAAAGAAAGAAAGAAAGAAAGGAAAGAAAGAAAGAAAGAAAGAAAGAAAGAAAGAAAGAAAGAAAGAAAGAAAGAAAGAAAGAAAGAAAGAAAGGGAAATTTAAGGGACATAAGAAACCATAACCCCCATGTCCCTGGAAGGCCAAGGACACAGGTCCAGGTCTTCTTGTAAGCAACCACTGTAATCCTGTGTTGGTAAACTGGCTTTCTGCAGAGCACAGGGGAGCCATGATTTGTAGAATTCCAGTGTTCTTGGTTTAAAGTCTTCCCATTCTAGAGGTTTTTAAGCTGCTGAACACAAAAATCACTGAACACTTATCACCTCTTCTGTATCCCTGTAGTTACTGCCTCTTGCCTAGAATTTCTTAGGCCTATGATAACTGTCCTGAAGCAGCTTTCTCACTTGTTTAATCTTGAGAATCTCTAACAGCAGATTGCTGTTATTACTGTTCCATGAGGATAGACAGTAATGTTTTTTTCGTGGTTGTACTCTCAGTGCCTGGGACCATCTCTGTGCGTGGAACATTCTTTGTACCTGTTCTTGATGGTGGTGATTCTGAGGCTTTTTTCTCTGGTCCAGGGAGAATAAATATCTAACCTGTGTACATCCACAGCCTGCTACCTTCCTATTTTATTTTCAACTAAAGCAGCGTCAAGGCAACAAAAATTTCCCTTAGGCCTGTCCTTTTCAGAAAAGTGGAATATGCCTCTGATCTCCAACTTGCCTCAGTCTCTTGTCTCTTTTTAGGGAGACTCAGGCAAGTTCTCAGCATATTACCTTGCTTCTTCAAAGCATCGTGTCCTTATCACATGTCAGCCGATACCATCTGTTGTACTGACTAGCGTTTTCCCTTTTATTTCCCTTTGCATTTGAGTCAGGATGATTGTTTCCCTGACAGACACCTTGTACTCAGCCTTGTTGGGCTCACCACAGTGAGTGGTGTACTTGTGAGTCTGCCTAAACCATGGATGTTGAATTAATCTTGTTCTCCTCTATCTGTCCTGGATGGTGTTGCTTGACTAGGCCAAAATCTGCTCAGGCCTGGAAATCTACCACTGTTTTTCCTGGTCACCTGCAACTCATTTCATCTTCTGTGTCTCTCCCCAAAATCTCCCAGGTATGTACCCTGGAGCTACATGCCATGCCTACAATCCATGTAACAATGGAACGACCTAGAAAATCATTGGTAAATGATATGTTTTATACATGTATTTCCACACCTTCCCCTTCAAACCTGGCCATAGTTATGGGACTGCCTGCGACAACTGTGAAGTCTGTAGAGGGTGATTTCCCAAATGAATCTCTTGTTACTCCTTAGCTGACCTTCTAAGAGGGTACTTCTCAAGAGCTTCCTGGAACTGTACTCCCTGGTTGAAAGTGGTGAGGAAATGGAGATTATTCTAGTCTGTTCTCTGAATCTCTCTTCCTTCTATTAGAGTTCTTTGGACCCCAATCAGGCAAAAAAAAAGGGTTTCTAATATCTTCTTCAAGAGTGATCAAGTCCAAGCACAACTCTTTTCTCATTTCATAGTAGACTAGCCTGAGCTATATGATCAAAATCTCTTCCTTGGGGGTGGGGTTTAGCTCTAGCTCCCTTGCTTAGCATATATGAAGCCCTAGGTTTGGTCTTCTGCAAGAAAATAAAAAAACAAACTAACCAACCTAACAGACCAACAAAAATTCTTCCCTAAGGAAATCTCTCTTTGGCAGTTGTAGTAAAGCCCAGGTTAAGGAATGGACACTGTCTGCAAAACCCAAGCTGTTATCAGCCCAGCTTCTTTATTTGTTCCTTTCCAACTATTCTCATTATAACGCCAAACTCAAAAAATTTCAACCAATCCAGCTTTTCCTTGACTCCTAGATACAGTATGCTCCTGACACCAGCCTCTTCCTATCCTGTTTAGTCTTTATATTACCTAATATTTTCATTAATGCCCCCCAAATTACCCACCTCCTATAAAATAAGAGCCTTTCTTCTTCATTGACAAAAATCTGCCACTCCACATGGCTGAACCTCTACATCTGAGCTCTGCTCAGACTATGGCGAGGCTTGAGTAATAAATTTAGAGAGAGGACTTTGATCAGTATGGTGGGGTTTGAGTGTGATTCTAGGGCTCTGTACATTAAGTCATATGGAATCAGGAGGTTAATTTTACTGCAAGTCTCTTCTTGGCCCTAAAACTGGATTCAGTTCAGCATAATATAAAGAGGAAGAGATTTTAAGGCAGTTGATTTAACCCTCCTAAGGCTGGCACTTCACATGCTAGTACATTCTAACCCAGAGGTTCTTAAGTGAGGGCCGGCGGTATAGCTCAGCGGACTAAGCGCTTGCTTAGGTAAGCGCAGGGACCAGTGTTCGATCTTTGGTTCCCCCAGCCACGCCGGCCCCGCCTTCGGGTGCGCTGAGCCGGCGATGCAATCCGGGCGCGGTGGCGCGCACCTGTAATCCCAGCACATGGGAGGCAAAAAGCAGGAAGATCGCTATGAATGTGGGCTGCATGCATAGTGAGACCCTGCACCAAAAAAATAGAAAAAGACAGAGGTTCTTAAGTGGTTCTCAGAGCAGTAAGCATAAAGACCTCCCAGGATGTGTTAGAAATGCAGGTTCATGGGCCTCATTCCAAGCTGACTGAATCAGGCATGGGAGCCCAGGAAACTACATTTCAATAGACTCCTTTAATTCTTGTGCATGTTAGAGTTTGAGAACTATAGCTTGAATCCACATGGAGCTTAGCTTCCTTTGGACTGAGAAGCATAGAAAGAGCAGCAAAGTGATCCCAAGCCGGGCATGGTGGCGCATGCCTGTAATCTCAGCACTCGGGAGGCTGAGGCAGGAGGATTGTTGTGAGTTCGAGACCAGTCTGAGCTACAAAGTGAGCTTAAGGCCAGCCTGAACTGCATAGTGAGACCCTGTCTCAAAAAGACAAAAAAAAAAAAAAAAATTTAAAAATGATCCCAATTACAAATATCTAAAAAGGGCCGGGGAGATAGCTCAGTAGAATGAACACTAGCCTGGCAAGCACAGGGTCCCAAGTTCAATCCCTGGTACCGCCAAAAAAAAAATTTCTTTTTTTGTTCACAGGAGCTGAGAGAGTTTTAAGTGACTGAACAGAACAACTCATCTCTCTGTAGGGAACATCTTCTTAAATTTATAGATTGCTGGTCTGTGTAGTTGGTATATACTTGCAAAGGCCTAGGTTTGCTGAGGCCCTGTGACATCAGTTTCATCAAAATGCTCCATCTGAATAAAGCCAAACAACAAGAAGCCCCGTGTTTGTGAAAGTGCAGAAGCCTCTGGTCCCAGCTCTACCAGAAGTGTCTTTCTCTTGAGTCTCTCAACCCCTGCCCTTATGGTTGTTTCTCAGGCTTTCCTGATTTGTAGGGTGTGAAGATGGTGATAGAAGTCTCAACTATGGCTAGGAATTAGTACATCAAATTTATTGCTAATAAAATTGAATTGAAAAATGCAACTGGGGGTCCACAGCCACTGTGGGGCTTCCTATTACTTTTGCCTGGATTGAATCTGCCTACTCACCTGTGGGCCCTCCTCAGGTGGGCAGGGTCTGGTCTGGTAGCCAGACTTAACCCTGTGCAGGCCAGTTTGGCTCCCTGGTGTTTGTCTCATCTTCCACAATCAACTCATCTTCTTGGTCTTTGAAACACTGGTAAGCAGTGGAGAGTGGACAGGATAAGAGCTACAGGACTACCCACTCGGGGTGGACGTGAGGATGGAGGAATAAGTTTTTCCTGCTGTAGAAGGAGTATTTGAGGCATTGGGAAATTCCAGACTGAGAAGAGAAGGTCAAGATTGAGGCTTGAGCAAAGTTCATATTTAAACACTGTTTCAAGGAGGAAGCCCCAGGGAAAGAAACCGAGAAGAGAGGTCAGTGAGTAGGAGGAGGAATACCAGGACCTGTGGTATCACTGAGGCCAAGGGAAGAGCATCTGAAGGAGAGAGTGACCAGGAGGATCAGAACTTCCTGAGCAGGTCAGTAATACAAGGAACAAAAACCAGTCCTTGGATTTAGCCACCTGGAACCGCTGGTGATCTCACTGAAGGGTGTGAAGGGGAACTGAGCTTTGGGGTAGTTACGGGAGGACAGTGTGGTGTCAGGGGAGGGCTTTCAGAGAACAGCGGAGGCTCGTGCTTGTTTGGAAACTGATGAGGAAGGACAGCACCTGTGCGAGTGGCAGGTGTGGGTGCTGAGGGAAGCAGGCTAGGGCCCAGCAGGTGTGAGTGCTGAGGGAAGCAGGACTGGGGCCTTGGGTGCGGGGCCGTCTCTGTCTATTTGAAGCAGCTTTCCCTGATTAGCTCATGGAAATGTGAGTTTATAGCAGTGCTGGATCAGAAAGACTCTAGGACATCAAAGAGGGAATAAAGGGATAGTAGGTCACTGCACAGTGGGGAGCTCCAAGTTTAGAGGAAGGTCCAAAGCTCTCCTAGGAAAATAAAGGGTAGCAATGGCACTTCCTCGCTTTCTGACTTTTCCTGTGTTTTGGCAGAACCTAATTATTTTAGCACCAGTTGGAGAAGTATTTAAATCATAATTGGTTAAAATGACCAGAAAACAATGCCCCTCCCCTTTTTTTGTGGTACTGGGGATCGAACTCAGGACCTGTGCTTGCCAGGCAGGCCCTTAAGCCACTGAGATGGATCCCTGGCCTCAGACACCTTTTATAACTGTGAATTTAACCCTTAGTTATAGTATCTTATTTTTAATTAAGTACTGAAATTTCTCATCATGATATCACAGAAATATCACCACCAAAGATTTCTCAGAGACAAGCTTCCCCCTGTGTATACTATCCTTTTATAAATAAGTTCCTGAACCATGTATCACATGCCTACATTTTGGGAGACCATTAGTGGACTTGGGAAAAAAGAATTTGCAATTTTGCTAAGGATCTCATAGTTTTTGTTTTCTTTCTTAATATATTTGTTTTCTGTAATATTAATTAAATCCATCATTAAAAATTATATTACTACATGGGTACATTTCGTTTAAATTAAAGGAGGGAAGATTTTTTTTTCTTGTATTTTAGGGAAGGGTCTCTAGGATGTTTAGGATCTCATTACTAGATTGGACTTGAGTGATCTGCCTGTTTACAGCCTTCTAAGTGCTGGGATTACAGGTGGGTGCTACCACGCCCAGTCTCAATTGCTATCTCAGCGTGCCTTGGGGGTGGGGCCTGCATGACAGGCCTGGAGATTGAACCTCTGGCCCCTGTGCCTGCCTGCAGGCACTTTAATCTGCTGAGCCACTTGGCAGGCCCATTAGTTTAAATTAAAATTTGAGGTGGGTGTGGTGGTACACATCAGGAGGCTGATGTAGGAGGATGGTTGTGAATTCATT